>CABHPQ010134058.1:0-17224 GCA_902168405.1 Peromyscus aztecus
ATTTTATGTTCATTGGTGTTTGTCCTAGATATATGTCTGTGTGAAGGTGTTGGATTCCCTGGAGCTGGAGTTACACACAGTTGTGAGCTGCCATGTGGGTACTGGGAATTGAACCTGGATCCTTTACAAGAGCAGCCCATGCTATTAACCACTGAGCCATCTTTCAAGGCCCCAAAAGACATTTAAGAGCTGGTTTTATGGGTGACTGAGCAGCATGGAAGGTCTTGCGCCTATGGTTATAGTCTCTAATGTCTTAATAGTTCTTTGAATTTGTGTTCTGTTAGAAAACTGGACATGGGAACATGTGGGGATGGGGAGAGCCTGCAGCCTCACTCACACATGGCTCTACTTCCTGCTTCTTCCCAGGATGCTCAGAGCTTCCCAAGCTCCCCTTGCCCATCCCCTCTCAGCAGGGGCCAGTATCAGGCATCTCAGAAGAGGGTGAGTCACAGTCTGTGTTTCATTTGCTCTGCCCTCTGCCCCATGCCTGGTGAGACTTGCTGGAGGGAGGGTGTCTTGGCAAGAGGCATCCTGGGAGAGGCGTATCTGCCTTGGTTTGGGCAGCAGGCCTATATGAAAGCAGGGTGCCTGGCTAGACTGGAGACCTGGCATTGTGCTGCAAGGGCTGGTGAAGGGAGAGCAGGAACAGGTCACAGCTGCTCAGCACCTGGTGAAGGTTGAGTGACGCCTTGAGCCTCTCCAGGGATGAGCCACAGGTGTGAGGCTCTGGCATTTCCACTTAAAGCGGGCATTGCACAAAATGAAGACAAACCATAAAACTCATGTCAATAATTTTCCAGTGTTTCTTAGAACATTCACTAGCAAGTGACACATTAATCAGGGAGAAACGCACTTGCCTTCCTCTTCTTGAATGAGAGTCCTGCCTCGCGGAGGACATTCCTGGCCAGGAGCTAGACTCAACCCTGTAGCAGAAGGGCCCTCTGGAATTAATCTCTGTGTTTGGCTAACAGTGTCATTTGCTGTGTGAGAGCTGCATGGCCATCCATGTGCTGGGTCTGTATACCTGAGGAGTTCCTTGACTTCTGAACCTTCTGTGACTTGGTCTATATTAAACTCACAGTTAGCAACACCAGGAAAATGTTACATAAAAATATGATGAGTAGAGCAAAGTTCACTGCTTCATGCTCAAAGAAACAATTCTGGATTAGGAGATGGCTTGTGGACAAGGTGCTTCCTGCACAAGCTTGGGGCAGATTTCAGATCCCCAGAACTTGTGTAAGAGCCGGGCAGGTACGGGAGCTGCTCAGAATCGCAGCACTTGGGAGACAGATGGGATCACTGTGGCAAGCTAACTCATAGGCTAGCTAGAACTAGTGAGCTCTGGTTCAGGGAGGACTCTGCCTGAATAAAGTGGAGATCAAGAAAATACCCAACATCAACTTCGTGCCTACACACAGGCACACACACACACACACCCCAAACCCATCAAAACCCAAATTAAGTTCTCTAAGGGTGGCAGTACATCCAGGCTTCCTGACAGTGCTCCTGCTGCATCACTGGACTCTACCTATGGGACACTTGCAGCACCCTCTCCTCAGTTACGACCTTCAAGCATGTGTCTAAACATCACCCAGTGTTCCCTGTAGAGCATACTTGCTCGGGTCAGCACTGCTGGCCTCTATGATCAATGAGAAGGTGCAGTCAGTCCACTACAGCTTACCAGCGGAATGGAGCTCCCTGGGCATCACCCACTTTTCTTCAATCCAATTCAGAGACCAATAAACACAAAAGACATAACTGTAGGAAATTGAAAGATTTACACTGTGGAAAAATGGGAGATAAATGACATACAGGAGAATAAAAATAAAACACAGATATCATGAGCTAAGGAGATGTCTCAGTCAGAAAGCCATGCTATGCAAGCATGAGGAACTAAGTTCAGGCCCCACACCACATAAAAAGTTAGAGGCAGTAAATGTGCTTGTAATCTCTACACTAAGGAGGCAGAGGCAAGAGGGAAGAACCCTGGGATGTGGGAGATAGCAAGCCTGACAAAATTGGTGAGGCACAGGCCAGGGAGATGCCATATCAAAAATCAAGGCAGACAATTCCTGAACAATGACACCTGAGGTTGCCCTCTAGGCTCCAAATGCATCTGCACACACGTGCACACGCACACACACACACCCCAAACATCACAATGATGAATTTCCACAAAATAGATTTTTATTGTATTGGAAATTTTATAAATAAGATGACTGGTTATTCATAAACAATTGTATCCAATTAAGTTTTCTAAAGTTAGGAACATTTAAAACCTCATACTTAAGATTTGTATATATACAGGATTTTACTCTGTACTGCTATACTAATATCATTATAGACCAAAGGAGAAAAAGAAAAAGGAAAAACCACCGAGTTTCTAGTTTTCAACAGGATTTCCCATCTGGCAGATTGTCACAGAAACAGACAAGATGCTTACCATATTTTAACATTCCAGGCTGCCACCAAAGACATAGCTGCAAGAGATCCAGGCATTGCATCTGCATCTGCAAGAGATCCCTGGCACTGCCTTCTGCAGCTACAAGTGCCAAACAGTAGAGAATTTACACAAAGCATTAAAAAAGTCAATCCTGGCAAGTTACACACCCAAGCAAGTTATTACAGATCCAGACAGTAAAGGACACAGAATTTTAAAATGCAAGAAGTCTGTATGTTTAACCATGAGACAAGTGGCATTAAAATGCTTCTGACCTCCCCTCTCAGCCAAGAGCACTTATTAAGGCAAATGAACCTCTTTCTGATGTCTTTAGAAAACTAATCAGCAAATGTCTGGCCCTATCACAGGTGAAGGCAGTATCACCCTCAATAACACACCACACAGTTCTTTTCTGAAGCTGTCTCAAGGGGCTGTGGACAGAGGGCAAAGGTGGCCTGCTTTCTTCCCAGTGGCCTTAAACAGACCACCTTTCTAAAGACACTTCTCCAACATTAGGGAACCATACGTGTGATTTAAAATATGAAGACCCTGTAGCATTTCGGACAGTTCAGTTCATACTTAGGGGCACTTAATACAGACAGGGCACAATCTGTAGGACTGCAGTCCTTCAGTGAAATAACCATCTATTCAAGGCCATACAAGAACTGGGAGAGTGAGTCTCTTGGACACAGAGGCATTTCAGGTGGAGAATGACAGTGAGCAGCTCTCCTGGGCTCGCCAGCAGCCTCCTGTCCCCAGGTGCCCTCCTGTGCCACGTAACAGCAGCGTGTTGAGGGCCTCATCAGTGTCAGCCTCCTCCTTGGGTTTCTTCAGGACTCTAAATGCCTCTTCTGCACTTACTGGTAGCTGTTCCGGCAGAAGTTTCCCTGAAGGTAAATCCATGTTCTTAGGTAGAAGCTTCAACCCTTTCATTTCTCTCCCAGAGTCTGTCACTGGTATTTTAACTAGAACAATAAACAGTTTGGAACTGGAATGCTGGGCTTTCAGGTCAATGGATGGGTCTCTCCCTGTAATATCACACACTAAAAAAGCTCTCCCTGACCTCTGTAATGCGACCCTGTGAAAGAGCGAAGACTCCTGCCCTGTCAGATCCCCTGTGAACAGTGAGGTCACACCCCAGCTGCAGTCTCATCTGGAAACTGCAAAGTGAAGGCAGGAGACACCAACACACAACCACCACTAAGTGGCTGAGGACCACTAAGAGACTAGACCACGTACATCATCCATGGTTGTGGACAGCAGATGCTGGGCACAGTTTCTGCTGTGCAGATTTACAGTGTAAAACTAAACATGACAGATGCAGGCACACCACTCAGTCACATAAACTTTTCAGTGAGTCCTCCAGGTTAAATATTCTTTCCCTAACATTTTCTCCTAAAATATATGGTGTCCCATCTCATATTCCCAGTAGTAATCGCACACAGGATCAAAAGCCCAACTAACTAGCAAAGGCACCATGCTTTCTATACAGGGATATTAGGAGGAAAAGGGAGACATGTCCATCTTGTAGACCTGTTGCTGAAAAAGAGCACAAACAATCCCAGCATCATGCTCACTGCACACAAAGGCGAAGCTCAGAACCAGACACATAAAACTACAGCAGTTGAGTACCAATCTCTAGTAGGTTGGCGGTACTGAATACTGACCGAGCTCCGTGCCTTGCTGGCCTAGCGCATGCCCAGGATCTGCCTGCTCTTTAGTTGGTAGTTTTTTTCAATATCCGACAGGGCTTGAGCCCGCAGCTGGGCAGCATGAAGCCTCTTCTTCAGGTCCTTGCACTTGGACTTGGCAAGCTGGCTCTCGGAATTCTCACTCCTTGTGGCATTCTCCTTGCTTTCCCCACGGAAATGAACCTTCTTCCTCATTATTGATGATGGAAGATCAAGTTCTTTAGAAAGAAAAAGAGAGGGGTCTGGGTTACCTGAGACCAACTCTGTCATACAGGTCAAAGGTTACTGACCTACAGCTGACACCTGTGTATTATTCTCTGGACAAGCAGTCAGGAGCATAGGATGGCAGAGACCAATGTGTGTGTGGATATATGCACGTGAATACAGGTACCCTCAGATTCAGAAGAGGGCCCTGGATCTCCTGCAGCTGGAGTTATAGGTGGTTGTGAGACACCTTAGGAGGGTGCTGGGAACTGAACTCAGGTCCTCTACAGGATCTGCATGTGCTCTTAACCACTGAAGCATCTCTCCAGCCCGTTTTTTGTTTTGTTTTGTTTGTTTGAGCTATGATCTTGCTATGTAGCTCAGGCTGTCCTTAACCTCATGATGCTCCTGCCTCAGCCTCCTTCACAGCTACACAGGTATGAGTTGACACCATGCCCTGAAATACACCAAATAATCAAGGACAAATGCTTTGATTTCTTAATAGTCAACTTTTCTCTTAAAGGTCAATGCACTGGGGTTGTGGGAAATCAGTATTTACTCTGTTCCTGAGAACTTATGACAGGTGACCTCACTAGCACAGCTTTCTTACAGAGCACACTTACAACGTTCAAAATGTGTGTCTAAGTGACTGCAGAGCGAGCAAGGCCAGCCGAGCTGCAGTGAATGAGTGATGCATGTCTCATATGCACTGATAACCCCTAACTACAGATGGTGCTGTTGGGGGCTCCATTTCCCTTTGTGTGCATTTCAAGGAAATATGCTTAAATATTTACCGAGTTTACACTATGGCCACTGCAAGCAAACAAAGGCCCTTTTCTAGTAGGGGACGACAGGCCATAAGCAAGCAGGTGAAGATCTAAGTGACATGTGTGCAGGGAGATGGCACAGAGGTGCAGAGAGCCAGCTGTGTGGTGCCCATGGGAAGATCAAGTGCGAGCTAAGTCCCAAGGAAGGTGAAGGGAGACCGCTGGAGGGAGAGGCAGGAGGCTGGCTCTCATAAGTGCCCTGAGTTCCGCCGTCACTTTTTACTTCAAAGCACAAGCTGTTGCCAGCAGACCTTAGCACCAGTGTGGAAGAGGCAGCTGTCTCCCACCACAACCAACACTGCACTTTCACACCACGGCATCTCTAGCGGGATGGACTGAGAAAGTGTTTAGAAAAAGAGCATTGCAGCCAATAGCAGGCGTGCTTCACTGAGCAGACAGAGGGGCTTTCAAGATGTGGCTGCCCACCGGGCTGCACTTAGCATGACTTTACAGTCCCACTGAGCAGAAGGACATCTCATCTCGCCAATGTCCTGGGCCTGAACTGGCATCTACTCACCTCCGCTCTGCGGCTTGTTATGGCTCTGACACACTCAGGTGTGTAACACTCAAGACTCAAGTCTGAGCTGCAGTGGGCTCTGTGGCTTTCTTTAAACACCATGATTCAAGGATGTTGTACACACCCATCTATGCACCCCATAAAACGAAACCCAGCACCTCACCCAGCTACTACCTTTGCTCAAAGACACCAGAGCAGATGTCAACACACCCTTAGCCGAAGAGCAGTCTCCAAAGGGTCTTCGGTGATTATCTGAGTGTGAATGTGAAGCACACCAGTTTTTCTCCTTATTTTGTGGCTAGCCTAGAACTTGCTATGTAGCCCAGGCTGGCCTCAAACTCACAGTTATCTGCTTGCCTCCACCCCCTGAAAGCTGGGATTAAAGGTGTGTAAAGTCAGAGGGTAAATTTTGGGAGGCAGGGCTCTCCTTCCACCACATGGTCCTAGAGAGTAAATTCGGGTCACCCACTCAGCCATCTTGGAAACCCAAGTTATATTTTCTTTTCTGTTGTTTATTTTTATTTTGTAAATTATGTGTATGTGTGTGTTCATGTGTGGGGATTGAGGGAGGGGTTATGTGCATGTGAGTACAAGGACCTGAGGAGGCCAGAAAAGGACTTCGGTTCCCCTGGAGCCAGAGTTCCAGGTAGGTGGGCTGGATATGGGTGCTGGGAAGCAAACTCAAGTCCTCAGGAAGAACAGTGTAAGCTGAGTAAGAATAGACTCCATAGGCTCATATATTTGAATTCTTAGCCATCAGGGGGTGGGGATACTTGGGAAGGATTAGGAGGTGTGTTGGAGGAACTCCCTCTGTCACTGGGAGTGGGCTTTCTGTCCACAGGATGAAGTGCACTCTCGGCCCCCTCGCCAGCGGCCCGTCTGCTGCCGCGCTCCCTGCTATGACGATAATGGACTCACCCTCTGGAGCTACACTCTGGAGCTACAAGCCAGCCACAATGAAAGGCTGTCTTCTCTACGTTGTCTTGGACATGGCGTCTCTTCACAGCAGTGGAACAGTGACTGAGACAGGAAGCGCTAACCCGGGCGCCATCGCTCCAGTCCCCCTCCCCCTTTTTGTTAAGACTGGCTTGAACTCACTACGGAGAACAGGTTGGTCTCAAACTCCTAGCAATTGCTCTGTCTTCCACATGCTAGAATTACAGACTTTACCACCACGCCTGTTATCCCATACCTTCTATGGTGACTGAAGTGTGCCAGTTTGAAAATACCAAGGCTTTTACTTGAAAATGAAGAGAAATATAATTTTGATAACATAACCAAAGAAAATAGTATCCAGAGAAAAACTTGCAATGTATAGTTTTGAAAATGTTTACATTTCAAAAATTAAATATTGAAGTATGAACCATGTCGTTTGACAAGGTGGGTGAAGCTGTCTTAGGTCTCTCACCCAGGAAATCAGTCACACCACCAACAGAATCTCATTCCCACTCCAGTACACATGCTCAGTGAAGTCACGGGACATCTGAGTCTGTAAATTAAAGCACTACAAACGCCTGACGGTCACACTGATTGTACATGTCCACGTGGGGACAGTGTATGCAGAGCTGATGGACGGACATACCTGGGCCACTAGCCAGACACAGGAACCTCTGCTCCTTCAGCAAGCTGTAGTTCTTCACCAGACTCTCGGCTCTGGCCAGTTTGTCCTCCGCTAGTCTCTCCCGAATACAAAGTTCACGTTCCTTCTCTTTAAAAAGGGAAGGAAAAAAAGAAACAAATAAGGGCCCTGGCCATAAAACCACTTACGTACGTCTGGAATCTCCCCACTTTGTCTCATCACTCTCACTTGCTGGGCTCCAGGGGAGGTTCCTTTATTGCAGTGGTTCTCAACCTTCCTAA
Organism: Peromyscus aztecus; assembly: GCA_902168405.1. Classification (NCBI taxonomy): domain Eukaryota; kingdom Metazoa; phylum Chordata; class Mammalia; order Rodentia; family Cricetidae; genus Peromyscus; species Peromyscus aztecus. The sequence continues at coordinate 7,540 of CABHPQ010134058.1, forward strand.
CGCTGTGACCCTTTAACACAGGTCCTCATGGTGTGGTGACCCTCAACCATAAAATTATTTAGTTGCTACTTCATAGCTACAATTATACTGTTTATAAATCATAAATATCTGGTATGCAGGATGTGCTTTCATTATTACAAGTTGAACATAACTACAGCATAGTGATTAATCACAAAAACAATATGTAATTATATGTTGTGAAATTCTGTCTTGAAGCATGCTGTAGCATGGGTAACCGTTGTAGTATAACAATAATAAACTATATGCCACATTTTGTGACAGTATGCGTAAACAGCCAACGTCAGTGGAAGATTGAGATTGCTTCTTTCTCTCCAGATCACATATTATGGGGCAGTCTCTGCAAGAGAACACAAAGACATCTTCCACAACAAGTCTACTTCTGTGTTTAGGATTGATAACCAACCAGCAAGCTGGAACACCCTGTTTCACAAAGATGTTGTTGGAAATTGAAGAAGGGTAACAGTCTCAGACACAAAGGCTATGAACCAACATTGATCCAGAATTGTGTAACTGACATTGTAGAGAAGTCAGTTCTTGCTGCACAGCTGTTCAACTCTGGAGCCACATCAGGAACATCTTCAACATCAACTGTTAATGGGCTTCTGGCACGTGCAAATGGGTGTCAGGGAGATTTGGAAAATACAATGAACTGTCATCCGCAAGCAGGTGCAAGTGTGTTTTGTTGGTGGTGGTGGTGTTGGTTTTGGTTTTTTTGTTTGTTTTTCTCTGTGCTTTGGAACCTGTCCTGGATCTTGCTCTGTAGACCAGGCTGGCCTTGAATTCACACAGATTCTCCTGCCTCTGCCTCCCGAGCACTGGGATTAAAGGCGTGCGCCATCATTGCCCTGCGCAAGTGTTCTTTCACAGAAATTATCACCTGGTTCAATGTCACGATCCTCAAAGAAAGCCCCAATAAGGTAGGCAACATATGAATTCTATTATCATCCAATTTGTTTCTGTTTTTGCCAAAGCTAAAGTTTCATTTGGAATGATCTGATGTTTTCAGACAAATCGAGGCATGTTGCATTTGGTCCTTGCAGTATAACTTTAACTCATTCAAGATGGCAAAGATGTCAACCAAATAAGTTATTTTCTGCAATTCATTTTCATCGCTGGAAAGTGCTTTGAACTGCAGTCTTGCTTTCTGATTAAAAACATTTTGAGTTCATCACGAAGCTCAAAAGCGCATTTTAAAACGTTTCCTCTTCTTACCCACCATCTCTCGAGTGTGAAAGAGCAGAGCTTTGTTCAAGGATCCACCTTGCAGCATAGCTGAGCAAACAGTCGACCGTTTAAAGTGCTCACCTTTACAAACCTGACAAATTCATGCCTTTCGTGACTTCCTATAACTCCTTCAAGTTACACTGTCTTCACTGATGATATTTGCCGATGAATCATACAGTGAGTTCGGATGACTTTTGGTGTTCAGATGGCTTTTTCAATGTTCAGTACCAAACGCTGAAATCCAGATCGACATCCCAGCACAGCTGGAGCACCATCTGTGCCAACACCACAACCTTTCCCAAGAGATCTTTCAGGAATGAACCAACTCTGTCAAATACATCACGTGCAGTATTGTTGATTCAAGAGGTTTGTATAAAAAGTAGCTCACCTTTAAAGTCACCACCACCACTACACCTCATGTAACCAGTACCTGTAGATTCATCGAGCTGAACACTAAATACTGGAGTGGAGCAGATTGAATTTCCTGGGTTACCTGATCAAGACCATCAGCAGGATGTGCCATCCATTCTTCTGCACTTAACTGTGTAACAAGTTCTTCTCAACTTCAACAAAGTCTTCGGCCACTGGCAACAGTAATTCCTCAGCACCGGTGTCTGGCAATTCTGGGTGCCTCCAAATGTGAAGCTTCAGCCGCTGCTATGTTTTGTTTGTGGTATCAGCTTTGCTTCTAAAACAGTTTGTATCTTTGTAGCAAAGCTCGAATGCTGTTATTAAAATGGCATTTTAGTTGCTTGGCTTCAGCTGACAGAACTTCACAACAAATAACCCAGTGCAATTTCTCAATTCCTTCCTGCTATAATTATTAAAGTAAAACCATACTGTAAAAAATCCTCATTATACTTTTTCTTAAGGATGGTTTTCTAATGAAAATAATACATAACAATAGCTTTACTAATCCAAAAGATAATGCATGGCATAGTTCAGTCAATGCAGTACACTGGAGTTTCCTATAATTTACCATTGTGTTGTTTTTTACATACCAGTTACTATCACAAGGGGGCAGTATTCACATCAACCACATCTGATCAGCATCCACAGGAAGTTCCCATGGTACAGATTTTTTTTTTCTGTAGTTGATGATTTACAGTACATGATTTTACTTTTACCCAGTAATTATAATTCATAAAGCATTGTTTTATCTCCAATCCTGATGTTTTCAACACAGTTGCTACTCTCTACATATATGTGACTGGTCTGCAAAAGTACGTCATGACACCATCCCTATTATATACACTTGTATTTGTTCCAGGTGTTTATGACGGGGTTGGCACAATAACGTCACAACCCCAGGTACTTGTATGTGGGTGGATCTGCATGTGGGTGGATCCACCTGGAGACAGATGGAGGAGATTCCTAAAACCAGCAGAAATAAGTGTTTTCCGATAATCTTAGGCAACGCCTGTGAAAGGGTCATGACCCACAGGTTGAGAACCATACTCAAAAGAAAAGGGCTGAGATGTAGCTCACTAGTATTCACAAAGTCCTGGATTCAGTTCCCCACCACTAGAAAGAAACAAAAGGTTCTAAGAGGGCCTGTACATACAAGCTCCTCTGTTCAAACCCCAGCCACACCTCCCCCATGACACAGGCCACTAGCTCCCTTGGCCCTGGGCACGACTCACGCTCCAGACTGTCCTCTCGAGCTCTGAGTGCACGCTCTCGGTCCTGCAGCTGCATCTCCTTCAGCTTGAGCTCACTCAGCACAGGGCTGGAGGCCTGTGGCTTTGAAGGCTCGCCCAAGTGCGGGCCCCTCCTCTCCAGATGTCTCCTTTGCTCTTCCGCAACCAAGTCTGCTATCAAAGGGCTCTCCAGGATTTCTTCCACTGAAGGTCGGTGGTAATCCTGGACAAACAGGGTGGCAGGCGGATCACAGAACAGTCATCTTAAGAAAAGCAGTTACATTTGGAGGATAAACAAGACAAGAGACACTTCCTCTATATAGAAACATCTGGAGAAACAACGTTACTGGTCACTAGGGTCTGGGTCTGCAAGCTGACGCAGGTTTTAACTCACCTGTTCTTATCCCACCCTTCTAAGGAGGCTCAGGCCCTGCAGGATGCCACATACTGCACATACACTGGGCATCACTGGGGCCTGCTGGGGGGAGTGAGATCTTTGTTTCTCTAAATACTGTTAAGGACATCCTCACCAGCCTTCAAGCTTATCACACACACACACATACTAGAACATCCGCCTCTCATCCCATGGGCCAGAAAAACTTCTGTCATGTCACTTCCTTCTGCTCTGTCCCCTTCTCCCTGGTTCTGGTCTCTAATCCCAAGGGACAGGGAGAGTAATAAGGCCCCAGACCTGGTCCCTTCCCATGGACTAGCTGTCAGTTAGTGGGGGCGGAAGGTGGTAAGGAAAACAGGAAGTGAGGCACGAAGGTCGTTCAAGGTGTGTGTTTCCACGCCTATGGGCTTTCACCTTTGCTAACACAATATTTAGTCAGGGAGGATGCTTCTTCTTCAGTTCTCATCCGTCTACAGCAGTGTGCACTCCAAAGTTTACCCAATGGATTAAAACAGACAGTGCGCCCATCGCCTGGCCGCCATTACCTTCAAGTTCAGCATCCGAGTGATGATGTCATTTAACCCGTCAGAGTAGCGGTAGGGGATTCGCCTGAATCTCCCTTCTCTGATTTTCCCAGCTAACTCTTTCTGGTTGAAAGCTGTAAATGGAGGCCTGGGATTTAAAAATAAATAAATAAAAGAGAAAAGGGAAGGGAGAGAAGAGGAGGCAAGGGAAGAAAAGGAAGTTTAAAAAACGTTAAATGAATGCAAATATCAGGAATAAAACACTGGGCTCTGTCTGGCATTCTATTTCCCCATCTGGGACTCTGCTGTGGCTGTGCTTAGCAGTTTCTTGGTACTGCCTACATTCCGGGGGGCTGTCCCACATGTTCTGGATATTCTGCGGCACCCTGCCTTCTCCCTACTATATCCAGAAGCACGACCCAAACTGTGTCAGCGGGGAGCAAGACTCTCTTCTCCATCCCTGGAGAACCGTGTTCTGGGAAGAGCTTAGACGGGAAGGAGGAGAGTGTCAAGAGCAGACCCTGTTCTCCAGACCCCTGCAGCATTCCTGCTTTGTCCCCCTGACCTATGAACTCTGCCCTGAGCTCTGTGTCGGTTTCACTGGGAAACACGGATCCTCGAACAAAGCAGGACCCAGCCCCATGAGTTCCATTCTTCATTTGTAGAAGTCAGGGTGTGGTATTGTTGTTTTTAACTTGTCTTCTAAGTCAGCTTGAACAGGGCCCAGTGACAGGTGACCAACAGCGTCAGCCTGGGCTCAGATGTTGTCTTCCCTACTCACATTAATGCACACAGTTCATACAGCAGGCAACCCAGAGACCAGATGTCCGACTTCTCATTATAGGACAAGCGGCTCATTTGCTCCTAGAAGACAAGGTGAGAAGTACCAAGGAGTTGAGAGCTTGTTTTATTTCAAAGTTTAAATTTTCAACCTGACAGCTGGGGAGGCAGCTTAGTTAGCAGAGAGCTTGCCAGCATGCACAACGTCTGGGTTGGATCCCAAACACAAAATCAATGAAGGTCCACACCTTCATCTCAGCACTTGTGAAGTAGAGGCAAGAGAGTCAGAAATTCAACGATGAGGCTGGAGAGACGTCTCAGCAGTTAGGACTGGCCGCTCCTCCAGAGGACCCAGGTTTCATTCCCAGCACCCACGTGACAGCTCACTACAATCTGTAACTCCAGTTCCAGGGGATCTAACGCCCTTTGGTCTCCCCAGGCACTGTACACTTCTGGTGTACCTGAATGCAGGCAAAGAACTTCTACACATGAAATAAAACCCTAAAAAAATTCAAAGTTATCTTCAGCTACATAACAAGTTCTAGGGTGACCCAGGTTATGAGTTACTGTCAAAAAACAACAACAAGAAGCCGGGTGGTGGTGGCGCACACCTTTAATCCCAGCACTCGGGTGGCACAGGCAGGTGGATCTCTGTGAGTTCAGGCCAGCCTGGTCTATAGAGTGAGTTCAAGGACAGGCTCCAAAAGCTACACAGAGAAACCCTGTCTCAAAAAACCAAAGGGAAAAAAAAAAACCCAAAAAACAACCAAAACAAAACCCACAATAAATAAATCAATAAACTGAAAATGAAATGCAACATCAAAGTTTACTTTGAAAATGTTCACTTAAGAAGAAACAATGTTAAATTTTCTGCCGATAGTTAAAATTTTCAAAATTTCATATCCAAAGGACTACAGTAATAAAGATGGTGGCTTCCACTTTATCCTCAAGTGTATAATGAAATAGGGGAATGCTCTTGTCCTGGCAACTTTATCACACGCAATTCATTCACTCGTCTCATTTTCACAAATAAAATGCTTATTATGGCCTTGACACAATTCAAAGGCCAGCACTGGAGCGCTCTCCCTACCGTCCTCACAGGAAGTAAACACCATTTTATTTTGTTTTGTTTAGAGACAGTGTCTCAGACTCCTGAGTTCAGGCATCTGCCTCAGCCTCCAGGCAGCTGGGACTACACACAGCTGTGGGCACCAACTAGACACTCCATTTTAAAAAATCAAAGGAACTGGCTGGTGGAACACAGCTGTAATCCAGGACCCAAGTTAAAGGCCAGAGGATCAAGAGTTCAAGGTCATCCTCCATTAAATGGCAAGTTCAAGGCCAGCCCGGGCTACATGAGACTCTGTCTCAAAGATAAACAAATCGCTAGCCACCACACTCCTTTAATCCCAGTACTCGGGAAGGCAGAGCCAGGCGGATCTCTGTGAGTTCGAAGCCAGGATGGGCTACGTACGAAGTGAGTTCTAGGAAAGGCGCAAAGCTACACAGAAAAACCTTCTCTCAAAAAAAAAAAAAAAAAAAAAAAAAAAAAAAGATAAACAAATCAAAACGGGGCTTGAGAATGGCTTATTAACTCCAGCGATCTGCTGCCTTCTTCTGGCCTCCACAGGCCACGCACGCACGCACGCACTTAAACACAATGCTGTTCTTTATGGACTCAAGGTTGGCTGGTGTTCGTTTATTTATTTGTTGTTTGCTTGCTTTTGTTTTTTTGAGACAGGGTCTCACTATGTAGTCTTAGCTGGCCTAGAGCCCTACGGAGACCAGGCTGGCATTAAAAGCATGTCCTAGGATCTTGACATCTAATGACAGCTTAAAAACTGTCATGTCCTTGCCTCAACAATTTCATCTTATGTTCTACAATCCAATACTAAGAAATGAGGAATAGCTGCTCAGTGGTGGTGTACACCTTTAATCCCAGCACTCGGGAGGGAGAGGCAGGTGGATCTCTGTGAGTTTGAGACCAGCCTGGTCTACAAAGCTAGTTCCAGGACAGCCAGGGCTACAAAGAGAAACCTTGTCTTGGAAAAAAAAAGAGCAATAATTAATAAACTCATACAAGGATATAAGGATATGCACAGAAGGGTGCCTTGGGATGGTGAGACATTTTGGAAGGTCTCTGTAAATTCAGGCAAGGAGCAGCAAGAACAGAAATTAACACTGTAAAAACAAGATGCCCACATGAGACGGGCCCAAGCCTCAAACATGAGGTCACTGTGATGGTGAGCTATGCACATGCATTTATCTCTGCTTCCTGCTGATACAGTGTGACCAGCTGCCTCCAGTTTCTACACTCAGGGCCCAGAATTCTACATGTTAAAAAAAAAAATACTCCCAAATTAGCCGAGCAGTGGTGGCGCACGCCTTTAATCCCAGTACTCGGGAGGCAGAGCCAGGCGGATCTCTGTGAGTTCAAGGCCAGCCTGGGCTACCAAGTGAGTTCCAGGAAAGGCGCAAAGCTACACAGAGAGATCCTGTCTTGAAAAACCAAAAAAAAAAAAAAAAAAAAAAAAACGTTTCGGAGCTGGAGAGATGGCTCAGAGGTTAAGAGCACTGGCTGCTCTTCCAGAGGTCCTGAGTTCAATTCCCAGCAACCACATGGTGGCTCACAACCATCTATAATGAGATCTGGTGCCCTCTTCTGGCGTGCTGGCATACATGCAGGCAGAACACTGTATACATAATAAATAAATATTTAAAAAAAAATACTCCCAGGGAGTCTGGGGTCATGTGTTTAGGACTGACACCTTAGGAAACACTGTTGTTTTTTTGTTGTTGTTGTTGTTTGTTTGTTTTGTTTTTCGAGACAGGGTTTCTCTGTGTAGCTTTGGAGCCTGTCCTGGAACTCACTCTGTAGCCCAGGCTGGCTTCGAAATCACAGAGATCCACCTGGCTCTGCCTCCCGAGTGCTGGGATTAAAGGTGTATGCCACCACTGTCCGGCGAAACACTGTTGCTTTTAAACACTATATATTGTAGCCCTGGAACTTAGCATACCTGGCCATTTAAAAAAATGAAACAAAAGCTGGGCATGGTGGCACACACCTTTAATCCCAGCGAGGCAGGCAGATCTCTATGAGCCTGAGGCCAGCCTGGTCTACATAGTGGGATCCAGGCCAGCCAGGGCTACACAGAGAAACCCTAGGGGCTGGGGCACAGTGGAGAGATGGCTCGGTGGTTAAGAGCACCTGTTGCTCTTAGAGGACTTGGGTTTGATTTCCAGCCCCCACATGGCAGCTCACATCCATCCATACATAACTCTGGTTCCAAAGAATCCTGTGCTGTCTTCTGACCCCCTCGGGCACAAGGCACACACTTGTACACTTATACACATATAGGCAAAACATTCATACACATAAATAAATCCTTATTTTTTTTAAAGCTCTAGTTGAATACTGAGGAATTAAATGATCAAGCAGTCCCTTTGAAAAAAAAAATCTAAGAGGGTTGAAGAGAGGCCAGTGGTTAAACACTTGATGCTCTTCCAGAGGACAGAGTTCAATTCCCAGCATCCATGTCAGGTAGCTCACAAATGCCTGGAACTCCAGCTTGAGTGTGTGAGGTGGGTGACTCCATTCCCTCTTCCAGTCTCCACCATTACCCACACACGGCATACACTCACAAGACATATACATGTATACATAAATAATAAGATTTTAAAAATATATATTATATATAAAAGAACCTGGGTTGTAGCTCAGTGGTATAGTACTTGCCTCAAATGCCTGACAGTCTAGGTTCAATCCCTAGTACTGAGAAGAAAAAAAGAAAAAAGAAAAACTTAAAACTGTATTGTAAATTCTGGGCTACTGGATTTATTAGCAACCCAAGCCTCAGTTCCCTTGCATCTGAATGCTTCGCCTAGGACATTAAAAAGTCTCTAAATTCTGAGATACTCACAGGAGACATGTAATAAGGTGTGCCAACAAATGTTTTTGCAAAACTTGTATCGTGGTTTAATATTCTCGCTAGTCCAAAGTCCCCAAGCTTGACGTTATGTTTGCTGTCCAGGAAGACGTTGGCCGGCTTCAGATCCCGATGAAGCACAGTATGGCCACCATCACTCCTTCTGTGACACTCTTTCAGGGCCAGGGTCAACTGAGTCATCACTCGAAGGACAAACTCTTCCTCTAAGTATTGTCTGGAGCAAAAGCAATCACACATTTTGTGATCCTGAATAAAATCACTGAATGCAGGATAAATTATTTAAGCTTTCAAAGTGCACAAACATAGAAGTAAATTATTATTAAATATGAAATATGGGTATTGTTTCACTAAGGATTTTCTAATGTCCCATGCACCCACCAAACAAATACAAGAACCTTCTACTATATTATTAAAGGCTCTGTCCCTATTCCCAATACAATGTGCTTAACAACAACAAAGCTATACCCTTTCAGCTTACAGTCAAAAAAAGTTACCACATACCTTTCCTTGGTCCCCTTTGTAATGACACTGGCCAGGTCCCCTCCTTCACAGTATTCCATCACGATGTACAAGGTTGTGTTGGTTCTGTCGATAATACGATCATAGTAACGGACGATATTTGGATGTTTCAGCTCCCGAAGCAAGTTCACCTCAGACACAAGCATCTGCTTCTCCACCTCCGTCATGGAGCCATAGTCAAGTTCTTTCCACACCAGTATCTGAAACACAACGTTTCCAAGGTATAAGAATTTATTATCCTCAGAGACAACGAATGAAATTTCCAAACTTGAAAAATAACCACGCCCCCAACCTCACATGTCAATATATATTACAACTCAAGATCATTATGATGGTTAATACTGTCAATTTGACAGGATCTAAAATCATCTAGGAGACAGATTTCTGGGTAGGTCAGGGAGGGAGTCTAGACTGGGTTCATTCAAGTGGGAAGACCCACCCTAACTAAATGTGGGTGGTACCAAGAAGCAGCAAGCCAGGGGAGCACACATCTCTCGGCTCCCTGCGGATACAGAGTGACTAGGGGCCTCGACTTCCTGCCACCATGCGTTCCGGCCACAATGGCCCGCACCCTCGAACCCTTCCCTTCTCAAGTGGCTTTTGTCAGGTCCTTCAGGTGAGCTGCCCTGCCCCTTC
>CABHPQ010134059.1:0-26741 GCA_902168405.1 Peromyscus aztecus
CCTGGAACTTGCTCTGTAGACCAGGCTGGCCTCAAACTCAGAGAAATACGGGCCTCAGCCTCCCAGTGCTAGGATTAAAGGCGTGTGCCACCACCTCTCAGTCCATTTCTGCCTTTAATATTTTAATATGTCATGCCATACCACCACAATCCAAAGAGGTACAGAATGTGTAGAGCATGTGCAACATTTCTGGAGTATGTTCTTGGAACATCCACCTCTGTCAAATGGTCAAAGGGAAAAAAAAAATACATGTTCTGTAGTCAGCTAAGTCTGGAACTTACCAGATGTATATCTTCCATATTGAAGCTCCAGGTCTGAGAAAATAACTCACTTTGTCACGTTCAACTCCAAGTCTCTCACACTGTTTGGCCACATCTTTACACAACACATCTCAGCCACACATACTCTGTACCTCAGAATGCTGGGGCACCCTCAGTCAATAAAGCTCACCAATTCAGTCATGTGATTTCCCCTTTCTGGCTTCTTCCTGTTCTCATTCTGAACCCCACACCTACCTCAGCACGATTCTTGGTGCCCCCTCCCCCCCTCCCCCCGCACCTCCTTAATTGGATCTGATGCTTCATTCTCTCCAGGACTTGGCACATTTCTGGATACTCCATTTCCCTGGAATCAGGGATCCCTAGCCTCTTGATTTCTCCTCATTCTGCTCTCTCTGAATCACTTCTGAGAACTTTCAACCTTTCTGCCTCTCAGCAATTATCTTCTGTTTCCTTCAAAGGTACCAATGAAAGGACTTGAAATGTCAGCAACCATAGTCTTAGGATAAACTGCAGACCAGTGCTTGGCCCCTGACCTCTCTCCACTATGATGAGTGTCTCTAGAGAGTTCATTCATGCTGCCAAATAGTGCTTCTTCAGTGCTGGTGGACAAGCCACTTTATGGGCAACTTCCCACCATCTCTTAGTATAGCTCACCAATTAAAGAAATACGGAGGCAAGGTTAAGGTCACGGTTTTGACCTCTGCTGGTGTCTCAAATTCATTCTGCTTCTGACCTTGAACCCTGGTAAACATCTGTTCACAGGGGTGTCTTTGGGCATGAGCAGAGCAGTGTAAGAGGTTCAATTTCCTACCTCTGAAGAAAACAACAACAACAACAAAAACCAAAATAACAATAACAGAAAGTCTGCGCTTTGGAATCAGAGCCACTTCTCCATTGGCATGTCATTCAGACGACGTCAGCTCTTCCCCACACTAGCTACCAGTTCTCCCAGTTTACCTCCAACACCATCACCCTTGACCAAATCCCGTAATTATTTTACCAGAAAATGCTTAACAGGAATCTTTTATTTCCTTAACTCAAACAAAACTAGTGTTTTTCTGTCTTTTATTTCCTTAACTCAAACAAAACTAGTGTTTTTCTGTTACCAACCGCTTTCTTCCTTCTCCTCTGACACTGCGGGTCACTTGTACAGCTCAGAGACTTTTTCATTTGGTCCCGAATAACTAAGAAAAAGAAAGGCTTTAAAGAATGCTGAAGGGTTATCTGTGCTGAGGTCCTTTTCCCAAGAAACTTGCTACCATGGAATGTGAAACTGGATCTTAGTGTTGATGATACACAGACCTTCGTGCACTCACATACAGTTTCTTATAGAAAAAAAAAATGCAAAATTGTCTTTTTTTCTATTCACCTCAGTGTTCAGGGAATGCTTCAGGGAATCATTTTTAAAGAATGCTGCTTATTGCTCCTGCTTTCCAACACCACCTGGGAATATCTAAAATATAAGGCAAACAACACTTTCAACAGAGAGTCATTAAGAAGTGATATAAAGAACACTAGTAGCATCCACACTAAACATTAATTTAAAGACCATACACCAATTCAGGTCATTTCTGGCTAATCTTCCTATATACTACATTTCCTTTACTTATCACCAGTGATTCTGGATCCCCCCCTCCCAGTTTCCCTCCCTCTACACGTGCGCGCGTACACACACACACACACACACACACACACACACACACACACACACACACAGGCAATAGAGCCCTTGGAGCACAGTTTCATTTATGTTCAGCCCCAGGTGCTATATGGGGGAAATGAAACTTATCTCCGTGGACTCAGCTGTGCCTACCCTGGTTTGTTTCTGTTCTGTCCCCTGGCCACAGGGCCGCCTCCTTCTCCTGAACCCCGAAGGGGGAAGATAAGAACATCATACTCTGCTGTCAAAACTCATCTCACTTGCCAGGCAGTGGTGGCGCACGCCTTTAATCCCAGCACTCCAGAGGCAGAGGCAGGCAGGTCTCTGTGAGTTTGAGGCCAGCCTGGTCTACATAATGAGTTCCAGGACAGCCAAGGCTACACAGAGAAACCCTATCTCAAAAAGAAAGAAACAAACAAACAAAGAAAAGAAAAGAAAAATCTCACTTCTCACTTCTCTTGCTCAGAGCCCAATTCATGCCCTGTGAATTTCTCAAGAACCTGTCCACCCACTTTGTCCACTGCCCACCTTTAGCCCTGCGTTAGTTAGTCTTATTAATGCTTATTCTCCCAAAAGTTCATACTGTATCTGTCCAATCAACTCTTTACTCTCACAGAAAGGAAGCACGCTGTAGTAGAAAGAACACAGCCTTCAAAGTAAAACGCCATACCCCACTCCTTCACATTCCTTTCTTTCTCTGGCAACCATCAGCTTGCCTCTTCCTGGTCCCCAAACCTTCCTCAATTAGGCAGATCACAGTTAACTCCAAAATAAGCAAGAGATGTGATGTGCTGAGATCTCCCTGCCCAGTCTTCTCTCCTGCGTTCCTTCCTTTCTTCCCAGAAGATGAGAGCTTCTCTATGCTGAAAAAAAACAGGAGCTGCAGACAATGTGAGGCAGATGCTCCTGTCAGGAGCCCATGCCTCAAGCGAGACACATCCCATATGGCTGATGGCTGAAGCTGGCTTGGTCCTTCCCATCGTTTGCTGTCAGCACCCCCTCCACACAGTCTTCCCTCCCCTAGAGCATACTCAAATCTTGCAACAAGCCAAGCGTGAATGCACCAGCCATCTCAGACACCCAGGGACTGGGGAAAGTGTTAAGAAGGAATGTAAACAATACATACTAATTGCTGTTGTGACATACGTTATAAATTAAGTCTGATAAGCCAGAGTTCTGAGCTTTCCTTCCCCAGCTCCTACCATTAGCAAGACAAGACTACCCTTGTCTCAGACAGAGGAAACCAACTTCCGGTAAGCGCCTTTTGATATTTCTGCACCCAAGTCCCAAGGTGCCTTGTGATGTATTAACTCTTAACTGTTCTGGGTCCTGAGGTTCCAAAGCATTCTGAGCTGGGGACAAAGAGGACCTCCAGCACAAGGGTGCACCGTGGCAGACAAACCTGCCTGCAGGTCCTGGCTCCCTCAGAATGGCAGATTTCGAGAAGGCATGGGTCAGAACCACTCCTGCCCGTAATATGAGGCCAGGAGGAGAAAAGAGAGCTGCCAATCATTATCAGGAAGTTTACTGTTTTCTTGTGTTGGGAGGACCCAGAAAACCTCCATGCTGGAGCATAGTGTATGCCCCGTGAAACTTAGTTAAGTAAATGAATGAATAAATAAAAGTGTGCGCTCACTTGGCGAAGACCGCAAATGTCTTTGCTTTTTACAAGCCAGACTTTCGCTTAGTTTTACTCAAGGTAGCACAGGGAGCAGGGGGGTATGATGGATTAGAGGGAGGGGAACGCCACTACAGTTGATTGAGCCCGTGGAACATCACTTTTGCCAAGAGCAATCCTTAAAGCCAGCTGGGTTTAGTAGAACCCAGAGCAGCTTTTCAAGGGTTCCTGGTGTTTGGTAATGGTGGGGTACGGTGGGGCCACACCACTTTTTCCTTTACTTCTTTCCTGTAGCACCCACCCACCCTTGTCAGATCTCTGAGTCACCTTCCTGCTCCTCTCAGAGAGGCTGCTCATTTATTTTTCCATATCACGAAGCAAAGGCCACAAAGTCTGTGATGGATGCCAGAGACTTGTTATCAAAGCCTGTCCATTTACTCAACAAACTTGGTGGACTGGGTTTGTAACCCAAGCTTCTAGGGAGGTTGAGATGGGAGGCAAGTTCAGAGACAGCCAGAGCAATTTAGCAAGCCTCTGTCTCAAAAGGAAACAATGAAAAAAAGGGAGAGCCTGGGGATGTAACTCACTGACGGAGGAGAATGTGTCCCTGACGTGAGTAAGACCCTGGGTGAGTTCAGTCTCCTGTACCACAAAAACAAAGACATAAACAAATGTGATGAAGTGACCTCTGCATCCTTGGCACTCTGCCAGCCTCTGTGACACGCCTGGCTTCAAGGAGTGTATGCCCTAGAGGGGAGATAACACAAGGTCATTACATGTGGGATGCCTGCAGGCTCAGAGCTCTGGCATCAAGTCAGGGACCTTTTCACTGACAGTGAGTATGAAGAAGCTCAGAGTCTACTGATGAGAAGTGTAAAACCAGACACTGAAGTCTTCACCTGGAGCAACCGGGTCACTTCGAGTTTTCTAAGGGAATCCCCAGTGCCTGCACAGCCTCCCCAGTGCCTGCACAGCCTCCCCACCATCTCCTTTGGGTGAAAAAAAAAAAAAAGAGTCACAAAGAAGTCAGGTTTTCACAGGCACACCTGCAGCACGACCAAATACTGAGACCTTCCTCCAATTTTCTTCCATTATTTTCATCAGCATACATCCAAGATGCCAACTGCCTCTTAGATTGCAGGCCTGCAAGCTTCCAGGGAGGGAACACACACTGGGAGCAGGGCCATTTGCATGCTTTCATTAACACAAGCTGTGGTGGACCAGGCTGCCAGCTCCCTGAATGCATGTCTTCCTACGGTGATAGAGAATCAATTGGCTTGATGCAAGTTCTGGATTCTGGCTACAGCCCTGGCTCAGGGCCCACTGAGGCCCTTAGACAGACATCAATAACCTTGCCTCTCATTGCCTTTATTGGCCTCGATGTGGGCCCCATTAGAATGCACCAATATTTATGTACATTTTAACAGCACTGCCCACAGCAGCATTATAGCAGGGTAGCCATCCCTGGCAGTAAGGGAAGACTTCAGGCTGTATTCCCCACCCCCTCCTCTGCTTTATTTTCACTCTAGGGGAAAAGGGCTTCTCTCTCTCTAATTCCTTCTCACCAATACCTGAAGCCTTAATTTTCATTGCTACCCAAAGGTTTGATGTTAATAAGAATGGATATTAGTTATTGGAAACCCCCAAATAGAGAGGAAAGCAAGGTTATTTTCCATGCATCTATTGTTTCATGTAATTATCACAAATTCATCAAGGTAAGTGGTATTGTTATTTAACAGATGAATAAACCAAGTCTCAGTGTGGTCACATGGCTATCACTATGGTCACTGGCAGGACAATAAAGTCACATAGATTTAATAACCAGGGTTTTAGCTGAGGTCTGGACCCAAACTTTATATGTTTTTACATGATTATATTGCCTTGGGTCCTTACAAGTCAATACATGCAATAAATATTTATTGAACATCTACTTTGTGTGAGGTAGTCTTATGAGAGCTGAGCATATTGAAATGATTAAAGTCAGTAACTTATCTGTTTAGTGTCTGGACATTATAACATAAAACCAAATATAAAAAGAGGACACTATTAACTGGTGGTAAAAATATGCAGAGAGTAAAATACAGTGAAATTAAGTGACTAGGTGGCTTCTGTTAGAGCCACCAGGAAAGCCCTCTAGAAAAGGTGGCATTCACCTGATATATAGGTATAGGGAAGTAGCCTGGTACAGGACCCCCAGGACACAGGCCTGTTGTCTAGGGGACAGTGTGAGTTGGGTGAGCTCCTGATTAGCCCAGCAGCCACAGCAGTAGAGATATGATAGATAGGAAAAGAGGCAGGAGAGGCAGACAGAGTGTACGCTCCTGGCTTCTCTGCTCAGAGAAAAGCCAAATGAATTTAATTTTGCTTGTGATAAGAAGTCACTGGACTTGATCTGACATAATTAGTTGATGTTCCCTCTGGCTCTGAGGGGAGAAGCGTTGGAGTGAGGCGCTGGGGAGACAGGTGGTCAATCAGGAGGCCACCACAGTTGTGGAAGCCAAGAAAGGGTGGCAGTCAATGAAGGAAGGTTGGATGCATGCTAGGTAACTCAGGAGTGGGGTAAATCAGACTGGGCGGTGGGCTGGATATGATGGGAGAGAACCAAGAAAGTCTCAAGTCCCATTTGGAACTGAGCATCTCAGTGGATCATGGTATCATTTGTCAAAGTGGGGAGTGTTGCATGATGAATTTATGGGCAAGCTGGTGAGGATAGGGAGTCAAAGATGTGTTCAGGCCTTTTAAAACCTCAGATGTTAATTAAATACCCATATAGAAACTCTTAATTAAACTCACTTTAATTGTGCACAAAAGAAGACATAAGAGCCTGGCCCGTTGAGCAAACCCCAGAGGGAAAAGGAGGGAGTGGGCAGAGGGAGTTGGGGATGACAAATGACTAAAATTCATTATATAAATGTATGAAGCTGAAACAATAAAAATTGAGAATATATAAAATTTGAAAAACATACATATAGTAAACTGGATATTGCCATGTGGTCCGTGCTCAAGATGTTACCCAATTCTCAGCTACAGAAGAGGAAAGGCACTCAATTCTACTCTGGCCACAGGAGGACATGCAGAGGGAAAGGGAAAGGGGACAGGTTTCCCCGTCCTCTGTAGGCTGAGGAACAGAAGACAAAAATAAGAAGAGACCTTGGAGAATGGAATATCAGGATAAGAGACCAAGTAAAGGTTTCAGTATAATAATAACTGAAACAATAAAAATTGAGTAGGGTCTGGTCACAGAAACAGCAGGAAAAGTTACATGTCAGGCTCAGCTCTGAGCAGCTCCTATGCATTCACTTATTTACCCCGACATCATCCTGAGGAGACACATCATTCTCTCCATTTTGTAGCTGAGGTAACTGAGAGACGAAATGGCCATTCAAAATCCAAACAGTCTTTGTATCCCTCACGCTCATTAGGGACTAGGCAATGTCTGCTTCCTTCTATGGCCTACAAATCATCCTCTGAGCCTCAAACAGGTACTGACTGAGTTCTTGGGAGGTCAGGTCCCTTTCAGCCCTGAACTTGGTTTATTAGTCTCTTTGTCGCTTTCAATGCTCAAATCAGGGGAAGTTGACTAGCTTGGCTGACAGACAGCAGGCTGCAGCTAGGGAGAGTAACCGTGATTTTATTCTTCTCTCTTCTGTAACAAAAACATCACTCTCCTGCCTCACCCTTTCCTCAGCTGCTAACCCTCATCATGTGACATTTGGGCTGTCCACACCACCCTGACATTGTCTCACATCCTTTCTCAAGAGGCACCCAAAATCTCACCTCCCCTGATAGTGCTAAACACATTCATCTCTACGATCCCTCAAAAATTATTTCATATATAATTAATTTTCATACTTAATAAGGTTCCATTTTGTTCTGGGTATTGGCAAAGTGGTTGAGTTCCCATGACATGCTTCAGTTGAAAACACTGTTACCAGAGGTGATGAGAGTGAAGGGAGAAAATGTCCCTGGATGTTGGAGACAGGACTAGCACAGGAAAAATACTATTAGCTATCACTGAGTCTTGGTGTAGAGGCTCACAGGAGCAAGGAACGTTGAAGAGAGCCAGGTACATCAAAGCTGAGTCAGGACACTCAGGGTCTGGAAAGGGCCAGACTTTCTGCTCTGGCAGTGCTTGGGACATAGTCTTTTGGAGTGACCCATGGCACTGACTGGTCCTCCAGAGAGGAGGGATGCACCTTCTGGGAGGTGAGCTGATTACAGTATCTCTTTCACCCACCACTTTTTCACATACTTCCAAAATGTGGAATGTGCTCTAGCAATCGTCCAGAGAATTCAGGAGTGTCTGAAGTTCTTATCATCCATCTTCCTATATGCATAAGGTCAGGAATGTTTGCACCTACAGAACAGAGCCTTCACATCTGCCGTTGTGGTCTCATTCCAAGAGCAGGGCTGAGAGAAGACAGTGGGGGAAAGCCTGTCGGGTGCACAGCAGCATGGAGGTGGCCAGAGGAGGCACTGCCCTGAGTGGGCTCCTCAGTGGGGGGTCAGAGAGGAAAGGCCAGGGTCAAGTGGTCAGAACTGAGCATGCCTGCAGAACAGGTCATCTCTAATATGTGCAGAGACAAATAGGGAAAGAGAAATTTTTACTCCATGTTACTCTGGGCACGGGTGAGGGCCAGCAAGTCATCCTTATCTGCAGGGAGACCCCCATCACTTCTGTTCATTCACCGATTCACCCAACACATATTTAGTAAACATCAACTAAGAGTGGATGCCGGTGATATACCACTGGACCCAGCAACTGCAGGTGTCTGTGCTTGTGGTGTTATAACTCAAGTGTGACACAAGCTAACAGATAATGAGTAAACTGTGTAAGACATAAGGGGTAATGAGAGCAGAATCCTTACAAGAGACAGCTTTGTTGTACGCCGCCCCCCCCCCCAAAAAAAAATTACCCTCAGTGCCACGTGATTATACATAATCTCAGCTTATTCTCTAGTATCTTGCCAGGAACCTCTGAGGTCAGAATACTGCAGCCCCCGTCCTTTCTTACTCCATTAGCATCTTCTTCCCTCAGCCACCCCTCATTAGCTGCATTCCCTGTACTACTCGTGTATTCTGTACAGAGAAGAAGCATGGTCTAATGGGACGGTTAACCCTCTCAGTTTGGCACAGACCATCTGCCACAAAGGTCCTCCTGCGAGGGAATCCGTTCATCCTTTCCAGGACTTGGAGCTCTATTTCCACACTCACAGCCCCATCACATGTGAGAAAGGCTGCCCTGAGGGACTTGAAATAACTCCAGGGATGGTAGAAAAGGAATTCTCATTCCTAATTTGATTTCCCTTTCTCTCCCCTTAGGTCTTCCAGGAACCCACTTCTGCTCCACCCCTCACAGTAAACCCCTCTCCTGGGTCATCCTTTAGACAGAGAGGGTGGCAGTGAGGTGGAGACTGTATTCTTTGTGAAACACTGGTGACTCTTTAAAAATCTATCATATAAAAGGACTCAAAGTGCCTTAATTTTGTCTAATTCTTAGCACACATGCATGTATACACACACACACACACACACACACACAGTCACTAAACGTAAAGCCTGTGTCATTCTATGTATCTAGCACCAGGAGAGCTATATACAGAAACATGTTTACACATCAAAATCATGGCCCACACTGCAGTATGTTTGTAGTGCCTTTATTATTCTCACATATGTCTATTAGAGAGCTACCTATTTCATCTCTGTGGTCTCGCAGAAATTAGTTCAGGTATTAATCTTCACACTTAACAAGGTACGATTTTGCACTTGGTACTTATGAAGAACTTGGGTTCCCATGGCATACTTTGTAAGCACTGTTACCATGCGTGAAAACAACAACAAAGGGGGAAATGCCATGAGGTACCAGTAAGCTTGGAGTAGATCCAGTAGGAGCAGGAGATGGTGAGGAGAGCCTGGAAGGCCAAGGCTGGGTCAGGATATTCTCGTGTGTGTGTGTGTGTGTGTGTGTGTGTGTGTGTGTGTGGTCTGTGTGTATTGTGTGTACCTGTGTGTGTCTGTGTATATGTGTATATATATATGAGAATATATATGTATATGCATATGTGTGTACATATATATTCTCATATATGTGTGTGTATGTATATGTGCATGTGTCTGTGTGTGTGCATATGTGTATGTGTCTATGTACATATATATTTGCCTTCACGCTTACATCATTTTAATTGTCTCATATTGCTCTAAGAATAGCACAGTGCTTCTAAACTCCTTTCATAGATAAACATTTATATATAATATCAAATTCTGTAGTTCTATAAAGATCTAGCTAATAACGCTTTTAAATTCAATACATTTCAAAAAATAAAATAAACACAGCTCAAAACCCAGTCTTTGTATGCACCAGAGTTCTGACTTTCTTTTCTTACTCATATATATCACTGTCATGTCTTGCTCATGACCTCTCTTCAAATACCACCTTTATGCCAGTGCTCTGTAACTTATATTGGAAATCCAGATTTTTCCTCTCAGTTTTAGAATGAGGCACAATGCAATATTCCAAAGGCTCTCTCTTCTGGATTGTTTACCAGATTCATCAGCATTGCACACTCTCACCCTCACCTCCAACCCCAGACCATGCCCATTGCTCTTTATCTGAACAGCAACTATACCATCATTTGGGGGGCACAAGCCAAAAGCCCAAGCATTTATACTGACTGATCTTGTCCTTGCAGTCCTAGTCAATCTACTCAGAGTCCAACACTTTCACCTCCTAAAAAACTCTTGAATCCATTGGCCGCTTTGATCTCTAGTGTCACCTCTAGTGCTATAGATAATATCTCACTATGAGCACTCCTAGTTAACCTATATATTTCTCCCCCAATCAGATCGCTGTGGCACAACCAGGGGAATTCTGAAATACAAATCTGATATTGTGCTGTATTTAGGTTACCTCATTATTTCCTGTCTTTAAGAATAAATACCAAAGCCATATTATAAACTTAATTGTAGTCCTCAAAATTCATATGTTGAAATCCTCCCCCCTACATAGTCAGCACTGAGAAATAACTATACTTGGATATTTACTTGTACAGTGGTAATTAAGGTAAAAATAAGGGTGTTGGAGTGACTCTAATCCCAGTATAACTGATGTTCGGATAAGAGAAGATCAGGACACAGGCAGAGGGAAGATGATGTGAAGAGAAGGCCACTATCTTCACATCCTGGAGAGAGGCTGGACAAGTCAGCCCTCTCAGCAACTTGTTCTCAGACTCTAGAATTATGAGCAAATTTCTATCATGTACACCTTCTGACCTGTGGTTCTTCGTTATAGCAACCTAGTAAGCTAGAGTCCTACAGTCCTTCAGAGGTGTGGCGGTTTTTAAATATGCCCACAAATGTTCTGATACCCCATTCTTAAAAAACCCTAAGTCTATTCCCGCTGAGTATGACAAGTTTTTATATGCTTGCTTAGAAAATACACACACACACACACACACAGAGAGAGAGAGAGAGAGAGAGAGAGAGAGAGAGAGAGAGAGAGAGAGAGAGAGAGAGAGAGAGAGAGAGAGAGAGAGGGAAGAAATGACAATTTGTGATTCCCAAGACTGAGATCGAAGCAAGCAGCATGGTAGCTTCCTTTCTCCTTTTGGTCTTCTCTCAGTTCTTGTGTTCAGGGGGAAGCTGGCTGCCACTTCATGAGAAGTACTGAGAGACTCCCTAGAGAGACGGAGGAGGACTGAGGCCTCCTCCCCAAGACAAAGATATGAGGAGGACCCCAGTGCCAATGAGCCTTCAGATCCCCTCAGCTCTTGCCATTGTCTTAACTACAACTTCAGAGAAACCTTGACTCAGAATATCTGTTTACTGCTCCTCAATTCCGGACCAACATAAATTATCTAATCTATGCTTGTTTTAAATCCCTAAGTGCTGGAACATTTTGCTATTCAGTATAGACATATAACAAAGTTAACTCTTTGTGTTCTCTCCCCCCACTCCAACTTTCTGAACTCTAGCCTCATTGGTTTTCTAGCAGGAATTAAAAATTTATACGCCCTCAAACACCTCTTTCTAGTATGCACCCCTACATTCTTCCCTGAGTCCTTCTTGTTCTTCACATTTCCAGCATTATTTTCTCAGGGAAATCTTTCCTGACCCCAAATATAGTAATATGCTCTCATTAAATAATGTTCCTTTTCCTTCAGAACACTTTCTTCAGTTCTTTATTATTTGCTCATTAGGACAATTATTAGACTGATGGATGACTTCCTCACCAGCCTAAAGGCCCCCTGAGTCCAGGGTTGTTGCTGTTTTGGCTCACTGCTATGTGACTATCTAATAAAATCAGCTAAGACATTGTTGTTGGATGGATGGATGGGTGGGTGGGTGGGTGGGTGGATAGATGGATGTTAAACACTATCTATAGACTCTTTCTGAGTCATGAAAGAAAAGAGATTCTCTCCCTAACCTAGAACAGATCAAAGGGAAAAGCCTCATGGGTAGATGGGTACAACATCTGGAATTGTTAGTCTTCTTTGAAGATGTGAAACATGGTTACAGAGGTTTGGTATAGGAGAGGTTCTGCAGGATGAGTTCCTCTAGCCTAGAGATATGGCAGCTGGGCAGATGTCACACCACAGATACAAGAGCCTTAACTGATGAGTCTCAAGAAAGAAAGCCAGTAGAAATGCTGGGCAGGAGTTGGTTTATCCCTCCATGTATAGAAAATAACAGCTGGCTCAGTGCCTACGTGAACTAGTGATACCGTGTGAAAGAGGCTCCAACTTTATTTTTTAATAAATAACATAATTTGAAATAAAAACAAGTGATTTTTTAAATGAAACCTTTATTAAGTCAAGCTATCTAGTGGCACTTGGCCTGATCTGCCCTGGTTTAAATCTGTGTTCTCTGTAAGAATGGTTTATGAATAACGTACCTTAAAAGGAAGAAAAGAAACATCTAGAGCTGTTTACCCAGAGCCTCTTCATCTCCAGCTAGTTTGCATGTATATGTATGTACATATATCTTTAATTTCTCCCAAGGACCAGGAAAGCCAGGCTGTAGAAGAGCCTTTATTCATTATTTAATCAAGGAAAGAGCTTGAGCTCAAATAAGAGCAGGGAAGGGAGGAGGAGGAGGGGGCAGCCAGACCAGAGTGAAATAGCCTGGGTAAAAGAGAACATTTTTATAAACAGACTCTCAAGATAAAAACCTGAACAAAAAGCAACAAACAGTTTCTTTCCACATCTTTCTTCCCTGTCTCTTTCTTGAAGCTCATGACAGACTCGGGTCCCTTCCTGCATAATAGCCTCTCATTTCTGGAGGAGCATCGGTGCTCTGAACACAGATGCAACTCTACTGGCTTCCTTCTTCTTACTGTTCCTTCCTCTGGCACAGACAGAGGATGAGAAACCCTGGTCCAGATCCGTGCAGCCAAATGGGCCTCTCATCTCAACCCAGCTTTTCCATTCTCCACTACAGCTGATTTCAAACCCCACAACCATCTTCACCCTAAGGACTTTGACCCTCACCTGAGATGGTTGTCCATGAACTGATTAATTTTTCATGATGGTTGGTATTCACCCTGAGAATGAACCAGTCCAGCTAGCTCTTGGACCCAATTTAGGCCCTGTGACTCCTATGATCATCCCTTACATGTCTGGCTGTGTGCTAGCACACTGTCCTTCAAGTCTCACCATAACCCAGGAGGCAGGTTACTACCGTATTTACTTTGCAAGTATGGAGACCAGGGCTCAGAGAAATGGCTTCACATCCATGGAAGGAAGCCTGGCTTTGAGTGTCAGCCCTGCCTTTCCATGTTGAACTCTCTAACTCTAATCTAGTCTTTGCCTTTCCGGAATCAAATATTCTCATAAGAATGTGTCTCTCTTGTGTCTTTCCTCTCAGTGGGAATGCATTCCTTCCTTTAACTCTATTTAAGTCAACTCATTACTGCATACCTCCTTGTAAAATAGAGAAGCTGCCATGGTGGGTTTGTGGATGGTGCTTACTTACATCCTAGTTTAGAAAGACAAAACAAAGGATCTAACAGGTCACATGTCAGGCAGCAGTCAGAAGAAATGCCAGCCGGGGTGGTGGCTGACTCCTTTAATTCTAGTACTAGGGAAGCTGAGGCAGAGGCCAGCCTGATCTGCAAAGTGAGTTTCAGGCCAGTTCGGGCTATAATGTGAGATCTTGACTTTCAGAAAGGTAAGAAAAGGTAGAGCAAGATCTGGAAGGCATGGGGAGAGGTCCTGGAGAAAGGTCTTGCTCTTCAATGATGGAGACCAGGGAGGCTGAATCAGATAGGAAGTAACTGGGGAAATTCACCACTTGGGGAGAGGCAGTAAGTGCAAAGGTGCTGAGGGCCTTGGTGTCTAAGAAACAGTGGAGGCTGGCCTGGTAGCCACAGTCTAGGAAGAAGGATTGGCAGAGGAGGTCAGGATGGAGTGGAGAAAGATAAGCAGCCAGTTGTGAGAGATTAGATCAGTCACAAAGCGTGGCTAAGCACACCGAAACCTTTTGCAACAACTAAGTGAGATAGAAGCTGTTTTGGAGAGTGATCAGTACAGAAACAACTGGATCCTTTTGTTTGCTATGTTAAGAATATCCTGAGGCAGCATGGGTGGGAAGCAAGCGCACCAGAAGCTATAGTTTAGTGGTAGAGCACTTGTCTAACAAAAGCATACACAAAGCCCTAGGTGTGATCCTCAATACTGCAAGAAAACAAAGAACTTCCCAGCTAATGTAGGAAGGTCACCTGGGAAGCTCCAGGCACAGGTTAGTAGAAACATGGGATGTGATGAAAAATGCTTAGAGTTTAGAGTTCTTTAGAAGGTGGAACTACCAGGGTTTCCTAGCAACTTGAATGTATGGAGAGAAAGAGGGAGAGGCGTTGAATGTGAATGACTCCAGGGTCTGAGTGATGGAAAAATAGAGAAAATAGTAAAAGAAGAAGAATCAAGTGATGGTGAAGAGGGTGAGGGGAGGTTCAAAATGAGAGCACCTAGAAAACAACCACGGAGGAAAGGAAAGTGATAGCCTAAGAAAATGGTCTGATTGCCTAGCAAGACTGGAGCCTCACTCCAAGTCTGTGGTTATGAATTGTAAGTGACATTATGAGTGAATATTTTATTTATTCATTCTGGGGTTTTGTTGTTGTTTTTCTTTAGCCATTTTTAGTTGCATATGAGCAAGTCTGGAGTGGCTAGACAAGGCAGGGAAGAAATGATTTTACATACACAGGAAGGAAACTAAATACAAACAATAGATTGTAGGCAGGGCAAGGAAGGGGTGAGACTGGAGAGGGTGAAGGGAAGTAAAGTCTTGGCTGGTAATGAATGGGGTGTGCATTTTGGTAAGGTAGAAGAATTGTTGGGGTGGCAATGACAGAAGGAGGGATCTAGATGGACAGAAGGTAGTGGGTGGCCAGAGAGTGAAAGTCTTAAAATAGAGATTTGATGGAATGTAAAAATCAGTAGTTGAATGCTCAAAGAAATTAGAATGGCAGTAGATGGCTTCTAGAATCATCTTCCCAGATACCTCCTTCTCGGGCTCAATTCTTTTTCTTTTATGTGTTTCTAAGACTCCATTTCTGCCATTCCGCTGTTCATTATCCTTAGCTGATACAAATTTAGCTCATGTCCTCTATCCTACCTGGGTTAGTCTGGTACCTAATAAAAGATGGATTAAGCACACAAGACTTGTCATTAGGGAGATTATTAGTGTGGAAGGCAATAGGTAGAGAGCTGGCGGAAGCTAGCCCAGCTTTCAAACAACCACACAAGCCTATCCAACCCTAGGCAAAGCAGAATGGATGATTATGCAGCCTAAGGAAGGCTCACAAGTTCTGCAAGTCTGTTGAGCAGTCCTCTAGTGGAAGGTATCTGTCAGAGGATTCCCCTTCCCAGAAAAATATGCCTTTTCTTGACTGACACAGGTATTTCTAGGCTGGAGGCAGCCTGTGGGAAGTGTGGGGTGGAGCTAATACAACAGCGGGGGTCCTGAGTCCAGCAGAGGGAGACCCTTAGACAATTTTGTTGACCATCCATGGGGAGCATGCTTTCATAGATACCATTCTGCTGCAGTACAGGACCGTGCTTAGAAGTGAGGCCATCACTCTTAGTTCATTATTGTTTTTAGCCCTTTGATGAGATCTGGATACTGAGAACTTCTCCAGAGGAGCCTGGGATGATTCCCTTACATACAGTGGCAGCTTCAACACTGACTCGCACTCTGGGAAGTTTATGCACCTTCGAAAGGAGCACTATGTGCACGCTGCCTGCTAAGCCAATGTCCCCTACCACTGTGGAAGTGGGCATGAATCCAGATTTGTCAGAACCGGGCTCAAAGGGGATTGTAGCAAGGTATGGTACATCCCAGCTGCCCATGCAGGCAGAACCAGAGACACCTGGGGTTCTATTTGCCACACTCGCAGGCTCTGTCTCTGTTGAAGAGCTGTTTCCCCGTTTTGTATTCTTTATGTCCTGCCAGATTCTTGGGCCCATTATTTCCTCTTCTGACACCTAAAAATTCAGACCTCACAAAACTTAAAGGCTTTGTCCTCCTCTCTCAGTCCGATTTCTGAGGCCTGGCACCCAAGTAAACAGCCACCTTCAGCCCCCAGACAGTCTGCACCTTCCTCACAAGAAACGCACCTTTGATTCCTCTTTCCCTCTGGAAATCCTTCCACTCCACGTTTCCCGACAGTGCCTGGTCTGTAATTCGGGCAGCATCTTCAAATCATCCCTGCCCTTTAATTCCTGCTGTCAAAACGTGGCTTATGCTCTAGTTATTCCTCTCCGCAACAACCATTTCTTGTTTCCTGCCATCACCAGTCCTCTTTGTATCCCTTTCCTCTTTCCGCTGCACCCCCTGCCTCTCCCGACTGCTTCTCTCTTCACCATCAAATTGGGTCTCACTGAACTATGCGACCTACCCACTTTCTCTTCTCGCCCTGCCCTCAGATAATCATGATCCCTAGAACTGCTTTCCCCAACGAAAACAAGACAAGCAAATAGAAAAAACAAACAAAGAAAGAGAACCCTTTCTGAGTCAGGGCCAATAGCAGAAAAGCCACTATTCAACAAGTCCTGCCTGACTTCACCCCTAAGAAGGGGGTTTGTGGGGGACTGGGAGGAGGAAAGCTGAGAGCGGCTGCTGCAGGTGGGCTCCCCAGTGTTCCACATTAATGAGTGGTAAAGTTGGAACTCAGGTATGTGTATGCGACACGCTAACCAATGTCACTCTAACAAACTAACAATGCTTTCAATGAAGCTGAATTCTGCTTTGGTGGGAATATGGCTTTCCACGCCAGAATCCTGTGGGAATGCTGACCAGAAGGGCAGAACCTTGGCCTCCCTAGGTCAACTGAGTTACAATTTGCATCTCCAATGGGATCCCCAGATGATTCCGGCTCATCACATTTTAAGAAGCCAAATCCAGATAGCCCCAGCCACACCTCCACCTCTCACTGAGAGACTCCAGACCCAAGAAAATGGCTAGCAGTCTGTAGTCTAGAACTAATTTTATTTACTGATGAATTCATTGAACAGTCTTGTCCCTTATATTTGTCTTCTGTAAAATGACTAATCAAGGTATTCATTGTCCAGGGATTCTTTCCAAAAGAAGGTATTCTAAGGGTTAATCCAATGCTTATCTTGATCTTGTAGTTTGGATACTTTCCATGAGTGTTAAGAGGCCACACACCACAGTTGAGGAGCATGCACTTGGTGAGAAGAGCCCAGTGAATGGAGGCAAATGTGGAGAGTGCACTCCTCATCTCTACCCACCTCCACAAATGCACAGTGCCCCAAGCTATTCTGAGACTGACATGCTGCCTCTGGGGTCTCACCTGCCAGTATTCTCTCCAATCTAAAGAAAACAATGTTAGAAACATCACAGTTTCTGATGTACGAGCAACTTCCAAACGCTAGACTTCTGGGTAGGAAGAAAGCCCTGTTGCAGATAGTCAGGCAGCCTGGGCTCTGCCTTGGTAAATGAGGACAGAAAAATGAATCTGGGGAGGGTGCAAGATTTAGATATCGCAAATAGAAATGAGGCAGGGTTAGAAATGCACTCAAAGGGTCCTACTTCCAGACAGCTGTGTGTGTGTGTGTGTGTGTGTGTGTGTGTGTGTGTGTGTGTGCGCGCGCGCGTGCGGGAGCACACACATGTGCTCATGTTGAGCACATTCTGAACCATAACCACAAAAGATCTCCCAGAATAAACCATTTCTTTCCAAATGGCAGGCACTGCACTGTAATTTAAGAATATTTGGGGTTTGGTATGGGTGCACCTGCCCATTATACACAGAAAACATCTGGAACTGTTAAGTGTTCTTTCTGTATTTTGGGACTGTTCTGGATCAATACCAAATGAGGAGGTGGATTTCTTCTTCCTGCTCAGGATGAAATGCTCGTGAAACACCTAAACCCCTTTGGCTCTGCCTTCATTTAAAAAGCACCAAAATTCCAAAATTGTTCAGTCTGCTAGCACAGACAACATCCTGCTCCAATATGGTAATCCAAAATATCCATCCATAATTCTCAGCATCTGCTCTGTACAGAGCATCATATTTTGACATTCCAAGAAAATTCTTTAAAGTTTTTTTTTTTTTTTTTTTTTGCTGCTGTTGTTGTTTAAGGAAAGAAAAAGGGAAAAAAGGAGGGACTCAGGAGACCAAAATAAATATCTTCCAAGGAGAATTTCTCCTCTTGAAAGGGTAATAATACATAAGCTTTAAAAATATTTATGTTGGCAGATTCTTATGTTAGTTCATTGAGCGTTGACATTTTTAGTGAAGGCCTGTTGGCAACCACAGATGGAAACAATTAGTAACATATTCATTACATATCAATTTACTGTAAAGGTTAATAACTCTTTGTTTTATATAAGATCTCCACAACACTTCTGTAATCTGTGATGTTTCTTCACACTTTTTCAAAACCCTAATAGTCTTTTTATATCTTGCACAGTGCTTGGTTCAGAGGCATCGTTCAATTAAAAGATTGCTCACTAAGTGAATGAATCAATGTTTATGCTTCTATGAAAATTTCCTGAATGAATGTCTATAAAAATGTTGGAATTTCATAAACCTTGCATTTATAGCTAGGGTGGGATCTAGACTCAGTTTATACCTGACTGTCCCTATCATTTTAATAAAGGTATAGATATTGATTTGTCATCAGAGGTTTCCTTGAAATACAAATCAAAAAACCAGCCAATAGAAAGATTTAAAAAAAGATATAAAATGAATAATATAAACAAACATAGATAGTCATCAGGAAAATGCAAATTAAAATTCCCAGAATACATTGTGTTTAATCTACTACGTAGACAACAACAACAACAAACAAAAAACAATGTAGAGTGTGGAGGGATGTGGGCTCTAACATCAAGGTGAAAAGTTAATGATCCCAGAGGTTATCTTGGTGAGCAAACTGAGCCAGACCCAGAAAATCAAATATGACAGAGTATCCCTCCTATGTGGGAGAAAAAAAAGGGAAAAGAGAAGGGAAGAAAAAATGACTAAGAATGAGAAGAGTGGTTTCTAAAAACTGGGGAGGGTGCCAGAAGGTGAGCAGGGGTGTGCAAAGATAGAAGACAGGCTGGTGGAGATCACCAATGCACACCGTAGGCACCTATGCAGAAATACCAGTGAATCCCATTAATTTGTACAATTAATACATACAAACATAAACGGAAGAAGGAAGGAAAAATGAGGGAGGGAGGGAGGGAGGGAGTCTGAGTCAAAAACCCCAACCCTTCCACTGGCCAATATGCTCCAGGACAAGATTTTAACCTGCTAGTGCCCTAGAACGGGATAATATCAATATGTATCTCATGAAATGATTTTAACACATATAAAGCATCCAAAACTGTGCTCAGCAGAAAACAACCCTTTGATAATTTAGGAAGCACAAACTTTCTGGTATTGTTGTTCAAATATAAATTAATATAGCCCACTCCAGAAGTCACCCAGTATCTTCGCATTAAAGTAACAGTGTGCACATTCCACGAGCTTGAGATGTTTTGAGGGCCTGCTTCCCAGGAACATGTTTCTTTGTTTCATTTTCAGACTCCTTGCAGTATCACGAGTCATGAAAAATATCTGGAAACCACTTAATTCAGTAAACTACATTATTACTGAATATATACTATGTAACACTTGAAACAACCATGAAACTGTCTCAGTAGTGTTACATACTTGTCTCTAATACATTTTAATTAATAAAGCATGTATCCATACAACTTGTGATAGTGTTCGAACAAAACCGTGTATAGATATGATGGTTAATATGCATTGTCAACTTGATGGCATCTATCGTCATCTAAGAGCCAAGCCTCTGGTCACACCTATAAGGGACGTTCTAGATTGAGTCAGCCTCAGAGCATGCTTGAGGGATTACTTACATCAGAGTAGTTGAGGTGGGAAGAGCCACCTTACTTGTGGGTGGTACCATTTCATGGTCTGGGATCCTAAACTGAGTGAAAAGGAGAAAATGACCTGAGCACCAGCGTTCATCACTTTCTTCCTCCTGAATGTGGATGCAAGATGACCAGCTGCCTCAAGCTCTCACAGCCGTGATGGGCTGTAGCCCCTGGAACTGTGAGCTGAAAGAATGCTTCCTCTCTTAAGCTGCTCTTGTCAGACATTTTACCAAGTCAAGGAGAAAAGTAGTCAATACCAATAAATAAGCCTAAAGTTTCTATGTGTGTGTATGCCTACCTACGTGTCAGTCAGCATCCAGGGTAGCCACCAAATGGAATTTTAGGTGATCGATTATCATTCTTTAAAATAATGCATCCTTCTATTACCATAATTAAGGGTTAGTGACAAGGAAACGGGAAATCAGTGGGTAGTCAGCTTCTGTTTGAAATGATAAAAGCATTCTAGAGATAGGCAGACAGTAATCATGGCCACACAACCATATGTGTGCCCTACTAGGTAACACGCACTAAATTGTACACTTAGAAGTTGGAAAGTGGGAAATTGCTAACGTTTGGTGTATGTATCTTACCATAATAAAAAAACTAAGGTAATAACAATAACCCCATGCTGTAACACATTACAAAAGACTAGGCAGGTAGTAGTCTGTGACACAGACTGTCAAATTCCTTCAAAGAAGTCAAGATGAGCTGAGCGAGGGAGACTTAGTGGACAGAGCATGCAGACTGAGAATGGAAAGAAGGGTGTTGTGGGGAGAAGGCAACTGTGGTTTAAAGTCCGGCAGTAGCCATGGATGGAACACAGCCTTGGTCTGCTAGGAGAGAGAGAAGAGCATTCCTAGCTTCCTCTTTCCCCAAAGATTCATAGAAACATCTTCACAGAGGGGGAGGAGCTGGGGCAGGAAAGAACTGGGTCACAAATAGTAGCATTACATAATGATTGTCTTTCAGCTGCTTCTCCTTCAGAGAGCCTCTGCACACCTGGAGGGAGCTTGATTTCCTTGGGAGAATATGCCTTTCAAGTAGATTAAAACTATTTTCACAAGTTGCAGCTGTTTACATACAAACCTGTCCTTCAGGTGATATGCACCTTCACAGACACCCACAGAGGCCTGTGGACAGCTCCCTTGAGTCCCTTTAGATTCCTGTGTGTGCATGTGGATAGAGACGAGGAGAAAAGGGGTGGACAGAGGGTGTTTTCTATCCTGGATAGGAAACAGAAGCATAAAGATGGTAATTGAGTGGGGCTAGGGCAAAGGGCTAGTGTCTCCTCCAGCTGGCACAAGAAGAGAAGTTTTGGAAGTTGACCACCCCAAGCCAAGCTCTTCTGTGTGGCAGGTCAGGCTGACTCTGGATCACAGACATGGCAAACGCCTTGTCTCCTGGAGGAAACCTGCACCCACTCTTCAGAACCCTAATGTTAACTGCACTCGAAGAGCAGGGAAGATTTGACGCAGAGGACACACTGGTTTGAGGAAAGCTGGACGGCATAGAGGAGTCTTGAATCCAGCCATCGCAAGTCTCTCTCTCTCTCTTTTTTCCCTTTATTTTTGAGTTTATAATTTAATTACATTTTCCCCTTCCCTTTCCCCCTTCCAAACTCTCCCATATAACTCTACCCATTCTCCTTCAAATCTATGTCCTCTTTTTTCACTAATTGTTATTGTATGCATATTGTATATGTACATAGATCCATATCCCTGTAGTTGTTTCAAAGAAAATGGCCCCCAAAGGGAGTGGCACTATTAGGAGGTGTGGCATTGTGGGAGTAGGGGCTGTCTTGTTGGAGGAAGTGTGTCACTGTGGAGGTGGGTTTTGAAGTCTCATATTTGCTCAAGCCATACCAATTAAGTCAGTCTACTTCCTGTTGCCTATATAGTAAGATATGAAACTCTCAGCTCCTTTTCCAGAACCACATCTGCCTGCATGCTGCCATGTCCCACCATGATGATAATGGACTGAACCTCTGAAACTGTAAGCCACCCAATTAAATGTTTTCCTTTATAAGAGTTGCTGTGGTCATGGTGTCTCTTCATAGCATAGAAACCCTAAGACAATCACTAAATATAACCTGTTCAGTTTATGTAATGTTACTTGAATTTATATTTGTGTCTCCTAGTAATATCAGAAGCTACACCCATAAAGTCTTACTAACTTGACCACCCATATGTGAGCTGAGGCAAAATGACACTAATGAACAGCCATTATGTAATACTGCTGGATGACCCCATGAAACCTCAATCTTCACCAAGAACTAAAGGCAACTGAGGAAAGCTGAGAGTGGTCAAGGCAGTTTTCCCCAGCGCATACCTATTAGTTGTGTAGCACCAAATGGTCAGCCCTGAAAACATGCGCTGCAAATCTTAAATCCCTTATATTGATAAATATAATTGAATGTAAAAACATTCTCCACAATGAGCATTGATCTTCGTTCTACAGTGATGAAGATATGGATGATTAACCTTTGGAAAGAAAAGGCTAAGCCAATGGCAGGGGAAGAGACAGACAGACAGAGAGGAGAGAGGGAGTTTATATCCATAAACTGAATGTCTTCTCCACAACCTATGGCTGTGTTACTCAGAGGATTTTAAGAGATGTTTTCTGAGAACTGCCAAGTCCAGCCTGACTTAGATAAGATGTAAGAGACACATTTACAAAGTCAGGAACACTCAAGGGGGTAGAAAACGTAGGGCCTGGATTACAGAATCAGCATTCAAAATTACCACTCTGCCTTGCCAATATCAGTAATATCATAATTTAAAATCAATGAGATAAAATATAACAATGTAAAGTTTGACTTTTAAAAATCCATTCTATAAGGTGAATCTATCAGCAACCCAGATAAGGAAGTCATTGGAATTTAATCAACTTTAAACACAATAACAAATCAGAATGGCATATGTCAACCCTGGGTACAAACGGAGACAATACAAAGTAGGTTTCATTAATAAAATGCAGAATCCTCCTGAATACCCTGCCCTGAATTTGGAATACCATGTTTAGTATCAGGCCCTAAGAAGGACAAAAGTATCCAAGGACAAGAGAGAAGATGATTAAGATATCTTAAAGGAATATGGTAAGGCCCATGACCCATGGGTATTCCTCCCCTTCATCCTTCTCTCCTAGCTCTCCCACAGCCTCTGTGTCCTGTGGATGTCCATCCTGGCTTGAACTGGGTAGGAAGACACCAACTCCCAAGGCAATATTTCCCTGGTGGGTTTGTTGGAAATCCTTCCTCCCTTGAGTAGAACTCTCATTCTCCATGACCAGTCTGGGTTCTAGCACTCTAGCATTTGGGGTTCACAAATCAATTTTTTCCAGACAAGGTCTCATTATGCAGCCCATTGGTCTGGAACTTGCTATGTAGACAAGGTTGGCCTTGAACTCACAGAGATCCTCTTGCCTGGGTGTTGGGATTAAAAATGTCATCACACCTGGCACACAAGTCAATTTTAATCTCTTTTCTCCATAAACAGCCCTTTCAACAAATAGAGAAGGCGAAGAGGGAGTCACCTTTGCCACACTATTCCCTGAAAATTAATTAATTAATTAATTAATTAAATTAATTAAGTAGAAACGTTCCAAATTAAACAAGGATGTTTTTAAAGATGAAGCCTCAAACTCCTCTTTTGGCTTCCTGCCTTTCTGGGTTAGAGGCCACCTGTCTCAGAGATGCAGGCCTGGTTCAGTCTTTTCTCCTTGCAGTTCAGAAGCAAACACCAGTTGAGACGCTTGGATGGGTTTGATGTCTCTGGCGAAGCACCTGACCCCTCATTTTAAGCCTAATGATGCTTTTTAACAAGTGAGGCAGTAACTCCTAAGTGTGATTTTTCTGATCATTTCCGGCACTTCTGCTTCCCATAGAATTCTCCGACAATTCTTTAGTTCGCACTAACTTCAAACCTAAATGTGTTCCTGAGAACACTTTAGGAGCACAATCGACATGTCTGTCTGCAATCTGAAGCAAGCTGAAATCGTTGGCTCATTTGGCTGTTCTTCATGTATTTCCAAACTGCTGTAACTGCTTCGCATTTTCCTAACACCCTCTGAATGTTGTTGATTCCTGGCCTCTATCTAATGACCACGTAGGTTTCATAAAGGCTTCCCCGGCAAATACCTCCCATTTGGTATTTGATATTATTTCTGGGTACCTGACATGTGTATGACACTTTGAGGCATGTGAGAAGCTCAAGCAGAAACACAAACAGTGATGACTTTTCTTATGATTTATAAAGAAACACTGAGCTACAGACCACCCAAAAAAATAATTCACATGACTTGCCTTCAAGGATGACAGTATTGGAGATCATCCCTACTCTTGGTGTCACAGGTCTGCAAGAGACCAAGAGATATTGTCGTCCTCACCAATATTTTCTCACTTCTTTTTAAAACTTGGCTTGTTTTTAGTAAATAGATGTTGCTTGTATAAGTAATTAATCAAGAATTACATGGACAGTTTATTAGGAGGCCAATAATAAGCTGTCTCCTGGGGCACTCCACAAGCTTTCTCTCAGTAATTATTTAAGGTGAAATTATTTATGAAATTAAGTCATTCCTTTTGTGATATCTCCGAGACTTAAGTAATTGGTTGAGTTCACTTTAGTTTGCTGTTTTATAAAAGGAAAAAATAGGGCTAATGAATTAACTATTCAATTAACTATAAATTTAGCACTTCAAAAACACACTTTTAATGACTAAGGACAGCTACTTTAAAAGACCAGAGTGTGTTTTCTCTTTTCTTTAAAAAAACAAAACAACAAACAAAACCCTACCTAAGTATTATTTTTCATTTTGTGTAATGGAGCAAGCCTGGGTGAGTGTTAATACAGCAGCGCTTATTATTGTCCACTTGGTACCTCAAAGCCCAAGTCAGGCAGAGCTGTGGCCACAGGGGCATGCCCTAGATTCCAATGACAGTCACCTTTGCCCCAATGCAGCTTCCCTTCTCTTCAGCCCCTGCCAGTGTGTCCTGAAGGAGCCTTTCCTGAGTGCCATCGCTGGGTGGAGGAGAAGAGAATAATGACCCAACCCAGACACCCTTCCCCTTACAACTCCATTACTTCTCATGAAGTAATGAAAACTGAGGTGCGGGTGAACTAGAACCTTAATTAACTGGGTTTTTTCACTGTTGTTCTGTTCTTAATTTTTAGAAGTCATATGCAAATTATTTTTTTTAAAGCAAGAATGATCCTGAATTAATTTCCATGAACAACTTCCAAAGGTATATTCCAATCACTTCATGTTTCCCCACACACTTTGGTGTTCATATTTCATGTAACCAAAAGAGAGTGGATATCATGTGTTAACACCAGGTCGTAAGGTCTTCCAAGCACGTTAACTCACATGATCCTCATAAGAACTCCTTTTGTTCATGTGGCAAGTGTTAGCTGGCTGGGAGGAAATAGGTCCTTTTCCTATTCCATGCTCCTTTTGCTCCACTAACCTGACACTCTGACTTCCATCCCCAGAAATCACGTGAAAAGCTGGATGTGATGGTATGTACCCCAGACTTCCTGCAGCGAGATGGGAATTGGAGACAAGAGGATCAACTGTAAGCTCTTCAGTCAGCTCACCTGGAATGAGGCAGCAGACACACGGGACATTGCCTCATTGTCTCAATATGGGGGAAGTCAGAACTGGCTCCACAAAGTTGGGATCTGATTTACACACACACACACACACACACACACACACACACACACACACACACACACATTAAAAATTAAAAAAAACATACAGACAAAAACAGATAACTAAAATTTATTCAAAAATCTGTCTAAAGCATTCTTTACTGGGGCTTCAAGCATAGATTATAAAAGTCCCTAAGCACCTTGAAAAATCCCCCATTTATTAATTAGTTAAATTCCTGAAGATAATTGCTTCACATGATTTTTAAAGAAAAGTAAACACATTTTTTGATAGGAATAAATAAATTTGCCAGCAAAGGTTGAAAAATTTGGCTCTTCATCTTAAGCAGGCACAGTCCTCCGTGCATTCTCTTAACATGTCATAATCAGAGTCCTGCTTACTCCATGCCATCTCTTTTCACTACCAGTCACTGTGCCATGCCTATGACATCAGTCTTTTATTTCCCATGCCAATTCCCGTGGCTTCTGTTCAGTCCTCTTGGCATCCTTGAATCTTTCATCCAACCAATCACTGGTCCACTCAACACATCTTAGCCCTTTCCATGTCCCAAACATTCTGCTTGGTAATCACACATGGCACTTACATCAGAATGTTCAAGGGCTATTAGGTGACACCAATGCCTGAGCGACTCACTCTAGTGTAGAGGGACATCAAGACACATGTAGGTTGAGACTGCATGGTCAAGTTGCAGAGGCATAGCAAGGATTGTGCAGATTACTGCCAGGATAATGAGAATCTATGGGTGGGTTTTCATGGGGAAAATGTACAATGAAGCTTGCACTTTTCAGATACTGCAAATTTGTTTAAAAAATGAGTAGCTTAAGGCTGGGGAAGTGCCTCAGTGGGTACAGAGCTTGCCATGAAAATATGAGTACCTGACTTTGGATCCACAGAACCCATGTAGAAGCTGGACACAGAAGCATGCATCTGTAGTCCCAGTGTGCCCATGGTGAGATGGGGCAGAGATGGGAATTGCCCTAGAAGCTGGAGGTCCAGCAACAAACAAGAGACTCTGCCTCAAACACAGGAGAAAGTGAAGACTAACACATGTGGTTGTCCTCTGCCCTCTACATATGTGTACACACACACACACACACACACACACACACACACACACACACACACACAC
>CABHPQ010134059.1:26751-39879 GCA_902168405.1 Peromyscus aztecus
CACACACACACACACACACACACACACACACACACACACACACACACCACAGAGGACGTTTTTTTTAAATGAATAAATTATACAACGTTACAGTGAAATGACTGGAGAATTGTAAGATTTGAACCAGATGACCATGTAGGAGGCTTCTGTCACTGTCTAGGAAGAAAAGGAGTTAAGGCAGGTCTGCCTTTAGTTAGGGCAGAAGAGAGAGAAATAAATGGATGTTATAGGTACATAAAGCATAGTGGGTGGGGTTTCCTGACTGAATAGAGAGGGTGGAAAAGCAAGGGTAGGGATGAACTGGTCTTATGAGTTTTACTCTCTCATTTCTGTTTGCGTTTCCAGTAATTGCCACACTCATTTTCTTAAAGCTTGATTCTTTTCCCTTTTGCTTCCTCTAAAAACTTTCACTGTCATCCCATTTTCTGTCTAGTAAAGCACTGTCACTCCACCCGGAGCTGACCCCCATACCACCACAGACATGCCATGGCTACTGTCCTCTACTCTGCTCTCCTTGGAAGGTAACACATGTGACCTTGGCTTAAGTCATTTAACTTCCTGTTCCACACTTTCATCTCTTATGACCTGTGGAGGATGCTGAAAAGACTCAACTGTTCAGAATGAAAGGTGTGGCTCTGCCTTTGGAGACAGATACCTCCTCTGGGACACTACTTTCCTTCACTCTGTGACTTCTGTTGCTTTGATGCCATTGAGTTGGGAAGATGTCAAATGAGACACACTGAAGATCTTAATAAGCATGTCAGCTGATAACCATCCATTCTAGACAAATGAAGCCTTGGTACATTTTGGAAGAACTTTATGGAAGGAAACACTACTTGTATCTTTAATTGTTCAAGTTATTGGTAGCCAATAATACACACACACACATACACACACACACACACACACACACACACACACACACACATACACACACACACACACACACACACACACACACAAAATATTTGTCTGGCACTGTGAGGAGAAATTTCTCCCTTGAGGAGAAATGCGACTTACAGTCCTTCAAGAACTAAGCCATTGAAACAAAGGTCCCGGTGCACATAAAGAGAGCTTCTGTGGTTAGAACACAGGACTGACAGGTAGTATGAATGTCAGAAGACTCGCCTGACAGGAATATTGCCATCTACTACATCCTCAGTACCATTCTAGACAACAGACAAAGCAAAGGAAAATCAATGTGAACCAGAGTCAGCAGATAGGGAAAGCATAGTCAACACATCATTCATACACTCTATCATAATGAGCAAGTGCCACATAGAAAATACAGAGCCAAGAATGTGTGTTAAGTAGGCTGGGGGTTGCAATTTGATAAAATGTCGATGTTACAAAGAAACTCTGAGATACAGGCTAGAGCCCTTACAGTTGTCTCCTCTTACTTGTGGAGGACATGTTTCAAGACCTGGAATGGATACCTGAATCTGCAGAGAAGATCAAAAACTTGTTTTTCTCTTATGCAGACCTAGCTACAATGACATTTAATTCATAATATAAGCACAATTAGATATTAACAACAATAACTCATAGCAAAACGGTCAATTACAAAAGTATATTGTCATAATACTATCCACACCACTACTTTTGCATCTGGGTGCCATTAGTAAGTAAAGTAAGCATTATCTTGAGCATTGTGATTCTATGACAGATGATCTGATGATCAAAGTGGCTACTAAGTGGTGGATGGGTAAGTAGCATATACATTGTGGATTCATTAGACAAAGGTATGGTTCACATGATAGGAAAGAATGGAATGGTGCAAGATTGGATTGCACCACTTAGGATGCCATGTAATTAAAAGCTTAGAAATGATTCCAGTTAGTCTTCTGAACCACAGTTGACCATGGGTAACTGAAATTGTAAAACCTCTGGGAAATGAAACCATGGATAAAGAAAGGATTGTAATACTAAAAAGGCATCATTTTATCAAAAACTTGACTGAGGTGAGGGATGATGCATTGGCTAGCTTGGGAGAGCGTTTCAGCACTGGGCACAGCCAGGGCATGCATCTCAGCCAGATGCTAGCTAAATCTGCCCAAGGAACAAGAAGGAAGACAGTGTCTACAGCAGTTAGAGTGACAGAGAAGGCAGTGGGAGACATGAAAGAAGAGTCTTAAGGGTAGGATAGTAGGATAAGGAGGTGTAAAGTACTGGAGTGATCCCACTTCTGTTGTAAAAGTCAGCCTCTGGCTGTTGTGAAGACAATGACTCCTAAAGAGATCAGAGCAGACACAAGGGGTGGGACAAAGGCTGTTGTGGAGACTGGCAGGTGACAGAGACAGGGCCAAGGGAGCAGGAGATGCCAGAGAGCTAGCTAGAAGACTTGATTGAGTTCTGGGGAAAATTTGCAGATACAAAAAGCAGGATTTGTGAGTAAATGTGATGTAGAATCCATGAAAGAATGAGAGCGGTCGAGGTGTTAGAGACTCCACACTAAAAGGGATCTTTATTCATTTTGTTGGAAAAACTGAGCAGACATGTTGGGGAGATAGAATATAAAGAGGTCAGTTCTGAACTTGTTGAATTTATGATGACTATTCACCATGCAGGAGAAAATGCTGTGTGACAGGTATGTGTGTGAATCTGGAGTTTTAGAGAAAAGTGCAAGCCAGAGATGTAAATTCTGGTCAGAATCATAAAGACTTTCCTCTGTGATAATAAAATTCGAATCATAAAGACTTTCCTCTGTGATAATAACAATGAAGCCAACTCCTCCGCCTCTTGCCATCAACACCCTCACCCACTTTTGACAGGGTCTACATGCCAGACACTGCTCACAACAACCCCACAAAGCAGCCACTGCAGTCCCTTATGAGCGCTCTTAGGTGGAGAAAACCACCAAGCTCGCACATCTGTAGAGCACCTGGTCCTGCAGCAGTGGAGAGCCACTAAAATTTGAGAGTCCCATTGTCAAATGTTTGTGGATAGACTACAGTGGAGCCAGCCCCGCAGTCAGAACAGGAATGAGGATGGTGTGAGGCCAGGGAGATGACCAGTGTGGTAAGTCAAGAGTCTCAGCAATAGACACTGTAGAGTGAGCTCACACTGCAGCAACACAATCAGGAAGCTGAAAACAAGATCCAAGAGTTGCCAGGTAGTAGAAGGCTCAGGGACTGTGGAATTGGGGGCCTTGAAGGAACACTTGTTCTATGTGTGAGCTTCCTGTCAGGGAACTGACTCAAGGGTGGTACCAAAAACCAATTCGGGAGGCACAGGAAAATGGCCAGGAACTGGTCCCAAAAGGAACCAGTGTGGTGGTACAAAGGGGGAAGCTGGGATAGCAATGAGAGAAGATGCCAAGTAAGAAGCTGGGATGGATGGAGG
This sequence comes from Peromyscus aztecus, assembly GCA_902168405.1. NCBI lineage: Eukaryota > Metazoa > Chordata > Mammalia > Rodentia > Cricetidae > Peromyscus > Peromyscus aztecus. The sequence goes on from CABHPQ010134059.1 coordinate 30,094, forward strand.
CTGGGAAGGCCTATCCGGTGATGTTTGGAACCTAACTTTGCTTTCAGGAAAACACGTCCTTGAGACTCAAACCAGGTAAGCCCTGTATACATGAGAATCATGCCCTGCTGTCCCTTACCTCTGAAAGGACAGGATCTTGCTTTCCTGTGTGCAAGGCCCCTGGCAGCCATCTATGCCCAGCAGCGACTTAACACAATAAACTGCACTCTCTCTTCAGTCCCCTTTTGCACCATTTACTGTGTGTACATGCAGACTTTTTTTTTTTTGGATGCAAGCACATTGTGCACTTGGGTTGAATACACTGAATAAATCCATTCAGGATTTCTATGGAATTTCTTTTTATTCCAACTTACAACGAGTAACAGCCCACTTCTCCGCCACTCGCTTCTCCCGACCACTCCCATTGTCTGCCCTGACTAAGATAATGGGTAATTGTGTTTGGACACGCATTCCACTAATACGCTTCCTTTTGCCCAGCTTCAGTCATTATCAAACCCAGATCCTAATCTAACTTCCTCATCATTAGGCAGCCAAACCAGCTGCAGCCCTGAAAACAGGCAGGCAAAGGAGAAGGCTGAGGGGAGGAACAGAATGCTGGCATTTCAGTCAGAAACAAAAGAATTCATCTCTGATCAAGTGACCCAGCTAAGTGAGCTAAGGAAGAGAAGAAACGGGCTCCAAAGTGGACGAAAATAAAATTGCCGGCTAGGCTCTCTTCTCATCAGCTTTTCTTTCACACTTCCCATTAGCTCAGTGAAAGAAAGATGAATTAAGAGTTAAATGCACCAAAATAACTTAAGCAATTTTTAAAACTTAAATATGCTGTTTCCCCCCAAACCTCCTTCCTGCTTCACCCGTTTCCTTTTCTCATGTAGTTTCTGCTCCTCTCTCAGTCCCTGTCTCTGTTCTTCCTGTCGCTTTCTGGTCTCTCTCCACATCCAGAGCATCCTCTCTTTTCTATACTTTCTTCTCTAAAGATGCCTTCTGCCCCCTCCCCCAAGCTGACCAGCCTTCAAAGCCCCCCATCCCCCGCCCTCCCTGAGCTTTTCCCTCCCAGCGCCCTCTGCTCCTTCCCAATCCCTCTCCTTCTGCAGCCTTCTCCTTCCCAGCATGCCCACACTTTCTGGGGTGTCTGGCCCCAGAAGCTCAATTTCAAGTGCAGGAAAAGCCCATGTGGCCTGATGAAGGCAGATGATGTAAACGAGGCAATTGCTTCAATACACAATTAAAATAAACTAAATGAAGCAGCAAAACAAGACAGATTCATGGTTTGGAGCTCTCAGGGTGAACCCTCTGCAGAAGACGGACCTCCTTCCCCCCACTCCAGCTGGCACCATGCCCTAGAAACATATTGATTAGCCGATCAATTCTCAGATTCCAGAGAGATGGGCCCATGATAAATGGTCACCCCCCCAGTACCCCCCTCTGTGACTGCCAGATCCAGCTAATGCATACTGAACCATCCCCCATTTTGAAATACCTTCCTCAGATTGTTTCCCTCACTCCCCTCCCCACTTTTGTTTCCAGCTACAGGGAACTCCTAAGTAGAAAATCAATAGGCGCTTTAATTACTGGCCCCCAATTCATCAGGGCCTCAACTGTAATTACTCTGCCTGAGCCAAGAGCCTCGGGACCCAATAAACAGAGACAGCTAGGCACTGGGCAATGTGCAAGATGATGAGAGTGACTCTGGTTCAGGCTTCGGAGAGCCTTATGAGACCATCTGCCCACCTTCCTGTAACCCACCTCCTGATCCCCATTCCCTGGTCAAAAGATGAAGGAGGTAGTCCCCAAAAGGTTCTCAAAACAGAGCTAGTGGGGGCATTGGAAGGGCACAAAGCCATTCCATCAACTCTCTCCCTAGCTCTTGATCCAGGCACCTTGCTGCGCAAAGCCTACTCTCAAGACTAGGCATCTTCAACATCCTGTGGGATGCTGATAACGACACAGATACTAAACCGGATTCTGCATTTAACACAATCCCCACACTAAACATAAGAAGCACTGCTTTAAAATGCATCTTATCCTTTACTTCACTGGGACTGATAGGACATAGAAACTGCGTTCCATCCCAATTCCATGGCCAGTCAATATCTACGCCACCCAGAAAGGTTTCTTGGAGGTCTTTCAATTTTGGTATGAGGGTGCTCATCAGTACTAAAGTGTACTTTCTCCATGGCATCACTATTCTTTTCTCTCTACTCTGCAGTTTCTTCCAAAGGCAGGAAAACTAAGGGGCTGAGGATTAGTCATCAACAATGGACCTTGCTATTCTGTCCTCTAAAATAGAGCCCAACCATCTGCCTAGATACAACCCCTATTCCCAACCTCATAGTACTGTTAAAGTTCAGCTCCTGTTCATCACTGCCCTCCTCAGCTTTTAGAACCCTCAAAGAATGGGCCTCTGGGAAATCTTCAGGGTCCTGCGAAAGCTAATTTGGGCCAATGACACAATGTCAGGCAATCACAATAATGCTATGATGAGATTCCCTTAAAATAATGCTGGTGGAATTTTTCTCCAGCAGGCCAAGATTCATCTTGGGACTGGTTCAAAATAAAGGACTTCATTGTGATGGGTGGTTCCATAACCTGTGTGTGTGTTAGAGATTCATTCCCCATGCAAGGGAGTGGCAAAACCAGCTTGATTTTTCTGCAAGAAGCCTGAGCTGGCTGTTTCTGGTTAGGGAGAACTAGGCTGTATCTGTCCCACTTTCTCCTCACATATCAGCCAGAACTACTTGTCTGAGCACGGAGCTATTGACTCAGCTGATCAATGTTCGAGTTGCTGGCAGCTAGACCCATGAAAAATGACTCTGTTGCCCATAACCCGCCCCTCCAGACATTGGCCTTGGCTCATGCAAATGAAAAGACTCTCCTTTATAAATAGTTTCTAAGCTTCTCTTTGTCCTTCTGCCTCCTAAACATGGGCACTACTGTCTGAATCCTTCACTTTTTTTTCCTCCTCTGTCTCTGAGTATGAATCTTGTCACCTCAACTCCCACATCTACAGAGAAAAGTATTCAGAATTCTCCCTTACCTATTCCATACCCAAGCATTTAACTCAGATAACTTGCTGGGGATTTATGCAGGATGGTACCATATAGCTATAACCCATTCTTATGGACAGTACCCAGGCTCAAACCCTTAGTCATAATAGCCTGAATATTCAACAGATACTCACTGCTGTGGACACTGCCTTTCAAGGAACTTTAAGCCATTCCATCCTTCCTTTCCTCATTATCACCAGCTTTATCCAGCTCTGCTTGTGCTAGCTACCATGGGACCACTATCCTTTTGTCCTCCTGTCCCAGTCTTTCCCCTCTGCCAACTGGTCTCAACTCAAGCTATAGAACAGAATCACTTAGGGAGCGGCTTATGAAGTGTCAATGATAAGACCAATGTCTAGAACCAGCTAAACCAGAGAAACTGAATGCAGAGCTCATAAGCTTTCATCATTTTCAAGGCAGCTCAGCTATTGCTACATTGTCAGCCTGAGGACCACTATTCAAGCCAAGGTTGACTGTTTGTGTCCTCCCCCTCCTTCCACTGCCTAAGATAACCGCCTCCTCTCTCCATCAGTGAAAATCCTCCCACTCTCCCAAGCTGAGTCCAAATGTCACTGTCTATGGAAATTTCTGGATCCCCAGAATTCTGATAGCCTTTACTCATACATATCTCATAGTACGTGTTCTGTTCTTCTTTGTTCCAAGGTCTGTGGTCTTGTCACATGCAATTTAAACACCACGTCCTTGAAATACTAAACTATTTCTTGGAACATCAAATCTTGAGTTGTAGGGTCTATGGTTTTCATCCTGACACCCCACAAATAAAACCATGGCTGTAAGATATTGAGTGGTTATTTCAAAATCTCAATTTCCTGTTCTGTAGAATGGGAATCATGATTGCTATCTCTTTCATAAAAATACTAATAATCATTACTATAGTCTAATAAGAATTTTTGTCTGTTGTGTTGCTTAACAGTGACTTAGACAAATTAAGTACTTACTGACTGGGTATTAGATAAAGGAATAAATATATTTGGGTTTTTATTACAGACTTTTTTCTCCTCTGGAAAATGATCCCATATTAGAAAATCAAATGTGCTAAGGAATGACATCAAGGGTCATAGACCCTGTAGCTCTTATAGTAATCAGGTACAAAGATATCTGCTTTCTAAATACCTTTGTCACTGGTCCTTAGCATTGCATTTAAATCATGGTCTTTTTGTCACATGTCAAAACCAAAGACATAGATGCCACTATTTTTCTACGTATGCAGGCTGGACTTCATGGACTAGCACTTGCCCCTATATACAAATGCACAAACACATATCCACGTACATACAGAGAAAGACATGTGTGCACAACCCATGGGCACCCACACCCCCAGAAAAGCCAGTTTCTGCAGAACACAGTTCATACATAGTACCCTACATAAAGGCCTAAGCTGAAAGAGATCCTGGCTTACGTCTGTCTATAACATACAGCAAAGTGTTCCACTCTGTGTGTGCCATACATCTCCACTGTCAGCTTGTTGCAGCTTGTTCCTCCCATTACAATAGCAAGGAAGCCAATAAAATTTATTTTGCAAGAGGTGGATGAAAGCTTGCAGCAGGAAAGTCAGTGCTGCAGAAGGCCAGCATTATGGGTCAAACAAAATGTCATGAGGAGTGGAAGGAACCCACCAAGCAGCTTGCGGAGTGTTGCATACCCTCCCCAGACACCCTAGCCAAGCTTGGTTCAGACTGCCTGTTTCTGTCTTTGCTCTTATTTAAATACACATTTGTGTTTATAGACGAATAATATCTCAAAGCAACTTACAAAGAGTCCTTTAAACTGGCTCCCTGTACTCACGCCATGAAGAGTGCTAGGTATTTAAACCATATCTTGCCCATCTCCATAAACCAGAGGAAGGAGACAGGGTCTACTGTGAAGTAGAGGATCTGGAAATCTGGACTGGGGCACGAGGTGGCCAGTGTTGTAATCCAGCAAAAGCAAGAGGTGAGCAGACAGAAGCCACAATGTGTCACTTGGCCAGAGCTTCAAAATAGGGAAGGCTAAAGGATGGGTTCACTGGGGAGCATGACAAAGTCACAGGGACTCTCATGCTCTCCTTATGAATTGATTAAAACTCATATTAAATCCTAAATAAACTGAAGACTTGAGACTCTGGTAGTATGAGAGTCAAACCCAGGATACCATGAAAGTTGGAAGGGTCTCAGAGAGCTGTCACATGGCCACTGTATCTACACAACCTGGGGATATTACGTAATTTGTATGAGGGTATCCAGGTTCATGACCAACATGGAGACAAGTCTCTTGGCTCTGTTCAGTGGCTCTTCGAGATGGATGGTCACACACATAACAGAGTCTGTGATATACAATTCCATCTCCATCTTAGAAGCTGGACAAGGTAGTTGCTCCTCTGAACTCTAAGTAGAGACATCTGCTTCTTCCTCCTTCATTGCCTATGGCATGCACAATTACGAGAGGCCCATGAGGGCCCTTATGTAGCTTCATTTCCCTAATGTTTCTGTGCCCCTTTCCTCTCCCCACTCTCTTCCCTTCCCATGTCTCTATTTTCTCTGGCTCCCATCATAGGCTTGGCTGAGGAAAATCCCCTGGTCCACAGGAGAGGTTATAGAGAGGACATGGCCCTCCTGTCTAGGTCACCAAGTCCCAGAAGGATTGGCTATGCCCACTTGGGCTCATCTTATGACTGTATCTTATGACTTTCAGTGACAACTCTGATTGGTCTATGAAGCCCAGACTATTACTTAGCAGAGCCCTCAGCACTCCACCCATGCAGCATGTCCTTTGGACGGTATACAGGACAGGGAGGCCACAGTCTCGGGTAACAACCTATAGTGACTAGAGTCTCAACCACATGAGGCTGTGAGGCTGCAGGCATTTCTTCATCTCCCTTAGATTCCCATCAACACAAGGCAAGCGATATGAGGATGCAGTCTGTTGACGAACGTGAAACAGTATAGGCCTGGGTGAAGGAGCATTCCAAAGGTCATTCATTCACTTTGCTGTTATTCTTGCTTGTTTGTCTGCCCCACATCTGCTCATGGGGACAGCTACAGGACTGCAGCCAGGATGGTCACAGTGAGCATCCCTGACTAGGCCCTTTGGGAGCTGGACCAAATTCTTTACAGTTTCCCTATTCATTTTCCCCACTAACTGCCTTTCAGTAGCCCTCTCCAAGCCCTGAACCTACTTCTTGAAGAACCTGTAGCAGTCAAGGGCCTTTTCCTCCTACATATTCTCTCACCTGGCAGGTGATTTCCTTACTGCCTTTCCCAGACTATCCCACCAGGCAGCACATTCCTGCCCAGAGAGGGAGATTCGGAATGTTTCTAGCACTTTCTCACTCATGTCTTTGCCTGTTCCTGTGAACTGCATACCCCATCTCTCCACAAATTTATGCAGTAAAAAAGTAACCCAAATATGACTATTTGGGTGTATAGAAGTAGTTGGGACTTGGTGAGGTCTTAAAGCCCAGTCAGGTGGGGTTCACTCACACTCTCATATGCAATAGGAGCATAAAGAGCAGAGGTCAGACAACACTCACTCTCCACATGTGAGAACAATGTGAGGAGGCCATATACCCTAGCTACTGGTCTCGGTGACTTCATTGGTATTTGGGGATTTCTCTTCAGATACTAGTTCAAATCCAGCCTTTCCCCAGAGGGCTGAGACTCCACGTCACACTGAACAGGTCCTAACCATCACCTTATTTAACCTTCCCATTCCACAGATTAAGGCTGGACAAGGGTGGACCTAGATTTAAAATCCTTTCTGGCTCATATTTTTCTTCACAGCCCTGCATCACGCTGACCTTTGTGCTTCATACTTCCCCAGCATATGGCTGGCTCCTCATCATCCTTCAGAGCTCTACTCCAAGGACGCCTCCTGAGCAAGGTGTGGCAGCCCAAGCATATGGTGCCAGCACTTAAGAGGCTGGCAGGAGGGATGCTGTGAATTCAAGGCCAGGCCAGGGTAATGAACGAACGAAACTATTTCAAAAACAGAACAAAAGCCACAAAACAAAAGCCATCCTCAGAGAAATCTTTCCAGATGATCCAGGGAAGCAGTCTAGTCTGTAACTCAGTTCCCCATTCCAGAGGTTCCACAGCTCTTCCAGCATTTGAAATAACTTGCTTTTGTTCTTCCCGGCTCCCTCCATCTCCCTCTCTTGGGAGTCAAGGCTGGGGCCCAGTAAATCTTGAAGAAGCAATTCCAGGTCCTTGTGGGGAGCCAAAAGCATGTTGCTGTTTGCTCCACCCATTTTAAACTGGACAGATAAGCCCACACTCCACCTGGCTATCTCCAAGCTGATTTCCCTGAAGGACATTAGGCTGTCTCTCTCCATTGGCTCCTGCACTGAGCAGTTCCTGGTCTCCAGTTTCAACGTCCTCAGCATGTTGTTTTCATAAGGGAATCCCTTTCATTTTAGCATAGCCCAAGTCTCTCGCTGATGTTGACACAGGAAATAATTTTCCCCCCTGCTTCCCTCAAACTCGCTCTTCATATACCCAAACATAACCGGGGCAAAGTTCATCATGTTACCAAGGGTGACCTCCTCCTGCCCTTCCTCTCTAGGCCATGCCCAAGTTCATCAGTCCTGTGTGCCCACCCCCACACACCAGACTGCCTGCCCAGCAGATGTGGTTTTCCTCTCTTGCAATCACAGGGCAGCAGTGAGCTTGGCACTGGGGTTTATTTTTAAACTCAATCGTGAGCTGTCCAGCGGCTTACTCCAGCTGTAACCAGCTTCCCGACTTAGGGGTACACCTCATCTTATACTCAAGCCACCCTCTCCACCCGGTATTCTCCGTTCAGCTATTCATGTGACCAGCTGGCCTTTCCGCCTCTGCCAGGCTGGTTTAGTCCCCCGTGAGGCCGCTCCCTCTGCCACCTCTGCTACCTTGGCCCCTTCCTGGCCCAGGAGAGCTTTATTTTCTTGTTCATTTCCTGGTCATTCCCCCTCCTCCTCCTTCCCCTTTCCTGGTTTGAATTGTGAATAATTCATGTGTTTCCATGATCCTGCCACAGTTTTTTTCTCCCTCATGAATCAAATTCCCGAGACACAGTTTATTTTCTCACTAGCTCCTTGTCTGGGTTGCTGACAGGGACAGGGTTTATTCCTGTAGGTCATGAATAGAGGCCAATACTTATGCCTGCTTATGAGACAGTTGCCATTTTCCTCAGCCCGTTCTTTTATGCGCTCTACTTTTCTAGTCTGCTTCGGTAGATGTGTGTTTGGATAATATTACACAGTTGACTGGACAGATAGATAAATAAATGAGTGGTTAGATACATAAATAGATAGATGCACAAATAGGTAGACAGACATAATCACTTCCTCATAGCTCTTTCAGTCACCTTTCTTATTTGAAGTTGTCGGAAAGAAAGTGGCAGGCGATTCTGAACATGTTTCTCCTATGCAACAGATACCTCAATGCCCTGTATGCAGCATCCTTCTGAAAGGGTTTCACAGTGGGACTCTCGTAACAGCCTAGCCTTTATCTAGAGTCAACATGGATGTCCTTTCTCTTCATTTTGTCTCCAAATAGCTATTGTAGAGTTGAAATGCTCTAGGGTTAGGCAAAACCATGAGGATATAACAGTGAGCAAAAGAGGCATGAGCCTTTTTCAATCAATGGAAGCATGCATATCAAACAAGGAGTGTTACATATTATTGATATATGTATTTATAAACTTTTAAAACACATAAATTCAGCATGTATATGAAATTTGATATTTTTTGTATTCTGATAAAATTTTATAAATTGACATATACATGTATATAAAATGTATGTATATGTATATAAATGTATGTATATGTATATAAAATGTGTGTAAATTATATGTTTCTAAGCTGACACATACTAAACCCTCAAAAGTAAGGAAATTCATACCAGTGAAGTCAGGAAGGCTGTTGTCTGTGGAAATGGAGGAGCTTGAAGTCAGAAGAGGAACCCACAGGTGTCATTGAGGCTTATTGATATCAAATTGCTTGACCTGGAGGGTAGTTACAGGGAGCCTGCTTTATTATAATGAATTACATTTAACATTTATGCTGTCTTTATATGTCACATGTTATAATGGAAATATTTGAGATTATAAGGGAAACCTAAGACGGTTCTATGAACATATGTACCACAAGAACCTGGCTAAGTCAGGGAAGCCAAAGGAATGGCTTCCTGGAAAAAGAGGCATCCAAGCTGAGACCTGCACATGCAGATGACTTAGGCAGGGAGAGGAGGGAATGGAGAGAGGACACAGAGGAAGGGGAAAACCACAAGGAAAGAGCATAGGACCAAACAGATGCTTGAGAGCTGCAGGACGCCCAGCCCAATACTCTTGCAGTACAGAGGGGAGGGACTAAAGTGTGAAAGGCTAGGCAAACCACTTTAAGGATTTTTGTTTGGGTTATAGGTCAATTGAAAGTGATTAAAGGGTATAAGAAGGAGAGTGACAAGCTCAGATAACCATACTGAAGTGGTCTTTACTAAAAACAGAGAATGGACTAGAACAAGGGAACAGCCCCCCTTTCCATCACATGAGGACACAAGAGAAGATGACATGTATAAAACCAAACGCAAGCCTTCACCAGTCACCAAATCTGCTGGTAACTTGATCTTAGACTCCATAGCCTCCTGATGAGAATATTCAGCTAGTGCCTTCTAGCTACACAAGCAAGTCACCAAAAACTTTGTTCTTCTTAGCCTCAAATCCCCACAGTGGTACTCACAGCACACCTAAAATGAAACATTAG
>CABHPQ010134060.1:0-10170 GCA_902168405.1 Peromyscus aztecus
CCTCTGTTGGGAATCTTCTCTTCTGAACACCGAGAACCCCGGACCCTAGTGAATGCCTCCCCATTCCCTCCGGGCCCAGGAGGATGGGTACGCAGGATTCTTACCGGGCAGACCGCAGGAGGGCCAGGGCTTGTGGGGCCTGGCCAGCCAGAAGGCAGTCTTGGATCCTCACCATGGCTTCTACCCGCTGCTCTTCCACCGGGATCTCTGAGGCCGCATCAAAGGGAACGATGGAGTCTATACTGAGCTCAGGCTCCTACGGACAGACAGCCATGGGAACAGAGTGGAGGAAATCCAGACTGTCTAGAGTACTGTCCTCAAAAAGGATAGGACTTGCGTAACTACCAACCTGGGCACACCGCAGCAGCTGCTCTTCCAGAGCTGGCCACATGGCCTCCAGCTCCCCAGGGCTGCGTGAGACACTACCAGAAGCAACACCTTGGTCTTGAATCTTCTTTTTCTTTTTTCTCTTTTTTCTTTTGTTCTAAGGGGAAAGAACTGTATGGTAACAGCAGGCGAGCCATGGAAGTCTCTGTCCCTCAGTGTTAGTGAAGTGGAATGCAGAGGACAGCATGTCCTTGCCCTCCAGGAGAAACAGGCAAGCCAAGAGAAAATGCCACTCAGTGTGTAGGAGCGACGATGAGGATGAGCATAAAACCCTATTTCTTGGAGTAAGAGTCCGTGAAAAGTGGCAATGTGGTTTTTAATTAAAAACAAAAACAAACCACACAATTATTTTATTTTGTGTGTTCATAGGGATGCATGTGTGCTGGCATGTGTGGTGAACAGAGAAAACTTGTGAGAGCCAACCATACGGGTCCTAAGATCAAACTCCATTTGTCAGGCTTGGTGGCAGGGCCTTTACCCACTGAGCCACCCTGCCAGCCTGGAAACACCTGAACTTGCACAGAGCACAGAACGCAGCTACAAGGTCAATACAACGCAAAGCAGGACAGCGAGATGGCTCAGAGGGTGAAGGTGCTCCAGTCCACCTCACGGCGGCAGACTCAACTGTGGAAGAAGAGAACTGAGTCCACAGGCTTCCCTTTGACCTCCACGGAAGTGCCACAGGCTCCTCCCCCACCCCACCCCACACACATAAATAAATACAAAAGGCAAAGCATATATAAAGAAAGCCCTGGGTCTTTTCCCTTTTGAGGATCAGGAGTGAGTCAACATCCGAAAGTCACAGCTGTGAACCAGCCCACTGCAAGGGTAATATCAAAGTCAGGTAGGAGCTGGGCCATTAGTCCCAGCACTCCGGAGGCAGAGGCAGGCACATCCTGTGAGTTTGAGGTCAAGCTGGTCTACAGAGTGAGTTCTAGGCTAGCCAAGGCTACATAGTGAGGTTCTGTCTCAACCAAAATAGGACGGACAGATGGATGGGAATCCCTGAGAATTACGCTTGACTCAATTACGCATTATAATCAAAGGCAGAAGGAGCAGGAGCTCTGGGGTGCAGGAGGCCAGGACTTGAATATGGATGCCAGTGAGACCAGGGTGAGTTGCTTAACTTCTCTTTAGACAGATGATAGAGTAGTTTCTTTGATTTTGCCAAATAAGAATAGACTATTGTAAGTGATTCTTACTTGATAACTTTTTGTTGTATATAATTTTACTATGTTAAAGTAAAAACCTTCCTTGTTGATTAGACAGAAAGGGGGAAATGCTGTGGAATAATCCTCTTGTATACTGTAAAGATCTGATCTGTCACTCGAATTGGTTTAATAAAAAGCTGACAGGCAGCTGGGCAGGAGAAGGGCGGAGTCAGGAGTCACCAGCTAGACGCAGAGGAAGCAAGATAAAAATATTGTACTGAGAAAAGTTACCAAGCCACATGGCTAAACGTAGATAAGAATTATGAGTTAATTTAAGTGTAAGAGGTAGTTAGTAATAAGCGTGAGCCATTGGCCAAACATTTATAATTAATATAAGCCTCAGTGTGTTTGAGAGCAGCCGTGGGCCACAGCGGACAGAGAAAACCCTCCATTTACACGTATGTTTTGTTATCATATATGTATACACACCACATGTGACCAGTGCTCCTGTGGGGTGCTGGATACTGTGGAACTAAAGTTACAAATGGTGTGAGCCACCATGTGGGTGCTGGGAATTGAACTCAGGACCTCTGGAAGAGCAGCCAGGGCTCTTAACCACTGAGCCATCTCTCCAGCCCCAGGCAGTTCTGACTTTATTACATTGGTGTGTGTGTGTGTGTGTGTGTGTGTGTGTATCAGGGAGAGGGGGGGAGGGAAAAGGAGGGAAGGAGGGAGGGAAGGAAGAAGAGAAGGAGAGAGGGAGAGAAGGAGAGAGGGAGGGAGAGGGAGAGGGGCATATGGAAGTCAGAGGGCAATCTGGACAACTATTTTCTGAGTCCTGGGGCTCTAGGTCATCAGACTCAGCAGTGAGTGCATTCATCTGCTCAGCAATCCTCCCAGCCCCATACAAAAACTTTTTTAAAAAACAAACATGTTTTTACAAAGCCAAAACTCAGTGTCTCTAAGATAGAAATTCCTTGGTATTTTTCTTTTCTTGACTTTTTGTTTTTGTCTTTTCATCTACTACCCAATTTTGAACACAATCTCAATTTAGGGACCTGGACACTGACATGGGTTGTTTGAGTGTATTCTAACTGTAATTAATAGAAGACTAGCCGGACCCACTTTGTGTGTGTGTGTGTGTCTACAGGAAATGTGAATTTGTATGTATGAAGGCATGGCAGAGGTTGGAGTGTCTTCCACAATGCCTTCTACCTTCCCTTTTGAGACAGAGTAAAAACGATGAACCTAATGGTCAACTCCACACTGGCAATACCACCAACCTGTGGCCTTTAGTTCAGAATAGTCTAGTAGGTCACTGTAGAATATATGAGGAGCCCTCTGTCCTTCACCCTCACCTACAGTTCTTCCCACATCCTGGGGCTGCCCAGTACCTGCACCATCAGGTTTCCTCGGCTCCGACAAAACCGCTCCAACATTTTGAGGAAGAGGTGGGTGGTTTCCACCAGGTCACGAAGGAATGAACGTGGGTGGTATCTCTCGTCGAACTTTCGGAAGAGTGCCAGGAAGAGTTCTCGGTACTCCATCACATAGAAAATGTTGTCTAGGAAATGAGAAAGGGACGGGAGACTTGCAAAAGGAGAGATGGAGTTCTCGGTACTCCATCACACAGAAAATGTTGTCTAAGAAATGAGAAAGGGGGGCTGGAGAGATGGCTCAGAGGTTAAGAGCACTGACTGCTCTTTCAGAGGTCCTGAGTTCAATTCCCAGCAACCACATGGTGGCTCACAGCCATCTGTAACGAGATCTGGTGCCCTCTTCTGGCCTGAAGTCATACATGCTGTACACATAATAAATAAATAAATCTTTAAAAAAAAAAAAAAAGAAATGAGAAAGGGACGGGAGACTTGCAAAAGGAGAGATGAAGTTGGGACTTGGAAAAATAAGATTCTAGTCGAGAAGTGGGAGGGCCAGGATCAGAGACCAGGCCAGGGCCTCACTTTTGATGATGCGACTGCTCTCTCTCACGGCCTCATCTGGGCAGATGTCCATCTCATTCACTGTGGCCAGCAGCTCCTGATAAGCCTTGAGAGCCAAGTGCATCCTGACAAAGTGGAGGGCAACTTAAGGGTCTGACAGAGGTAAATGTCACCCCCTTCCTAAGAGAAGAACCCCCCAGTCCTTGTGCCAGCCTGACCACTTTGAGACAGGAAAAACGATTATCCACGATTCTGGTGGCCAGACTACCCACAGGCTAAGGTCCCCACTGGGATCCCCAGAGGCCCTCCCACTGACCGGCGTGCCCAGGAGGCGGCCTCCTTGCGGTCAGTCAGCATCATCTCATAGTAGTTGGTGAGGTTCTGCTCCACGAAGTGGAAGGTACGGACACTGAGGGTCTCAGAGACGAAGCCAGGACGGAAGGAGGCAGCTCGGTTGAAGGCCATAAAGAAAGCCAGAGCCCACATGTAGTAGGTCTCATCATGCTGCTGGGCTTTCTCCCGCAGCAGGTGACCCTAACAGAGAGACCACCGTGACCTCAGGGCTTCTAACTCCCTTCCAGCCGCTCTCGCCTGGAATCCACAATTTCCAGTTTCCTCAGTTCTATACAGAGTCTCCTCCTTTTTCTTTGGGGAAATTGCTCCAGAGCTGGGGCTGGAGAGATGGCTCAGAGGTTAAGAGCACTGACTGCTCTTCCAGAGGTCCTGAGTTCAATTCCCAGCAACCACATGGTGGCTCACAATCACTTGTAATGGGATCTGGTGCCCTCTTCTGGCCTTCAGGGACACATGCAAGCCGAATACTGTATACATAATAAATAAATAAACCTTAAAAAAAAAAAAAAAAAAAAGAAATTGCTCCAGAGCTTTCTTTTTAAAAAGGATTCATTTTAGTTTTTAATTAACTTGTCTCTGTGTTGGTGTCCCCGGAGGCCAGAAGAGGGCATCAGACCTTCTGAAGCTGTAGTTCCAGGCAGCATCAAGCAACCTGATGTGGGATCAAACCTTCTGCAGGAGCAGCAAGTGTTTGTAACTGCTGAACTATCCAGTCCCACCAAGAACTTTGTTGTTTTTAGTCATGTTTGATAGCAACCCACTCCCTAGAATCTTCATTCCTTCAGCACCCCACCCCCCACTCTCCTGCCCCACCCCCACCCCCGGTCCACACAAGTTCAGCCTCCCTTGGGCTCGCTGACAGGTTGTCCTCCTTGCCAACCACTGGTACCTCCTCTGTGTGCTACCCCTACCTGCCTAGACGTCCTTCCCGGGCTCTCACCTTGACAGCGCCCATGAGCGGGTTGTAGCAGTTCTCCAGGAACTCCGAGCAGAAGTCTCTGAGGAAGAGCCTCACGTTGAGGGCAGAACGGCGATGAATGGACAGCTCCTGGGCAGCCTGGCGACGCTTCGGCACCCTCCGGGGCTGCTTCCCCAGATCTGAACTGTAGTTTCGGAGCTGAGTGTATGGGTTGCGGCATCAGAGTAGGTCCTGACTACCCCGGCCCTTGCAGTTCTTTTTACAGCCACTGTCCCCAAGTTTCTGGAGAAGAAGTACCTAGAAGGAGCTCTGCCTCTGGTGCCGGCATCAGTGGACACAACACAATCAACGCCAGAGGCTTTGCTTTCTAAGTCTAAGAACAGAGCAGCTTGAACTCCAGAGATGGTCACCCTCCCTCAGGTCCTGCAACTCCAAAAGCTTCCGCCTTGTGCATATGCATACTCACATTGTGAAGGCCTTTGTGAAAGATGACATCCCTCTCCCCAATGGACTTCAACCCCTGGACAATGTAGGAGCCCCCAAATCGAGAGTGCCTTCAAGGAAAAAAAAAGTTCCAAAATGACTCGTCAATTCTCTCAAAGTGTTAGGCAACTAACTCTCTTCTGTCAGCAGCTCTGTGAGAGTTAGTTTAAATTTTACCCAGCCTGGAATTGGTCCGTGTTGGGTGTCGCTGTGACTCGGGAGCACAGCAGAGCGCCCCGCCACCCACCTGTTGCTTCGCTGGAGGGCTCGAGTTCTCTTCTCCGCCATCTCCCGCTGGCGCAGCACCTCCAATTCTGCCACATCTGTGCTTCGCTCCTGAGCCAAGCGTCCCTGCCCTGTTCTGGCTAGTTGCTCAGGGTTCTGGATTTGGGATGAGGAGGGAAGAATCAGATTCAGGACACTCGCTGCTTAGCCGCATCTCTTAGCTTCACTCCTCCTCGGAATGGAAAACAAACACACGGAACTGCGGATGGGCCTGGGCAAAAGACGCAGCCCCTGCACCCTTCGCCTGCCTCCTCGAGAATTCCATTACTGCCAGAGCAACTGGGCGCAGAAAGCGCATGGCGCAGGGGACGGGGAGCGGGCAGGACCTCACCTGGTCTCGGAACATCAGGGAAACAATCTCCAGCACGTGGAGACTCCACTGCTGCTCAGCAGATGAGCTGGACAGGAAGAGGAGCAAGTCGTCCATGCCGCTGAGATGCATCGCCCAAAGAAGCCGGTCGTGGATGCTGGCATCATCATCAATGCTCTGAGCAGCCAGGGAGAGGGAGGAAGGACACGTTCGGCCTCATGGCCGGCCCTCCAAAGTCCCCAACGCTCTTCCCCAGACTCGTCAGAAGACAGAAAACTTGAAAGCAGGGAGTGCACCCTACCCAGCACAGGAACTCACGTGCCCCAGACCCTCACCTTCTCCTGCTCAAGGTCGGCTGGGACGTGGAGAATATTCCTGACTAGCAACAGGATCCGTTCTATTAGCAAGTTGTCTTCTTCCTGCCGATCCTCCCAGCCCTGGGCAGAGGAGAGAAAACTGGCATATACACAGACACACAGACAGACACACACACACAGACAGACACACACACAAACAGACACACACAGACACACACACACACACACACAGACAGACACACATACACACACAGACACAGACACACACACACACACACACACACACACACACACACACACACACACACGAATAGTAGCACATGTCTTTAACTCCAGCACTCAGGAGGCAGAGAAAGGGGGAGGATCTCTTACTTCCAGGCCAGTCAGGGCTACAGAGTGAGACTGTCTCCAAATAAATAAATAAACAAATAAAATAATAAAATAAAATAAGAAAAGAGTGAGCCAAGCCTGGTGGCACAGGCCTGTAACCCCAGCTTCTCAAGAGACTTGGGCAGAATGACTGCCAGTTCAAAGCCTGCCCAGACTAGAGTGAGTTCAAGGTTATCCTGGGCAACAGAGTGAGACCTTGCCTCAAAAACAAAAAAGAAAAGAGAGGTAGGGATCTAGTTCAGTGGTAGAGCCCTTGTTTAGCATGCGTCAGAGCCTGGATTCAATCCCCAGGACTATGGGGCAGGGGCAGAGTATGGGAGTACATGGCTATAATCCCAGCACTCAGGAGGAAGAGGTAGGAGGATCATGAGTTCAAAACCATCTTCAGCTACTTAAGTGTGAAGCCGGCTTGGGCCACATGAGGCTCAATTTAAAAGGCGAGGGGGGTTGAAGAATAGCTGAGCAGTTAAGAGAACCTGTTGCTCTTGCAGAGGACCTCTATTCAGTTCCCAGTACCTACATGGCAGTTCCCAACCATCCACAACTACAGTTTTAGGGGCTCCAATGCCCTCTGACCTCCGAGGGCACCCGACACACACAGTGCACATACACACATGCAAGCAGAACATGCATACATATAAAATAAAATAAATTAAAAAAAGAAAAAGAGTAAGGAAGCAAAGAAAGAAGGGGGGGGGTCAAGGAGTCCCACGGTGGCTAGAAACTCCAGCGTAGACCACCGCATCACTCAGGGCTGAGGACCTTCCTCTGCCTCGGGAAGGTGAAGGCACTCATGCCCTGTGGGATGTGTAGGGTGGAGACTTACTCACCAGCTGCAGCAGCTCATACAAGGTTTCACTGAGGACTCCAAAAGCCTTCTCACTGGCAAAGGCCTGTGGAACGGGGAATAGCTGGTACGTAGTTCCTGTCTTCTCCTTCCTCCCTCTCCAAACTCGAACCTAGCACCTCTGGAGAAAGGCTTCTCACCTCTTTGTAGGCCTGGAGGTAAGTTAAAACCTGCAGGAAATGGTGCCGCACATTGGGGTCCTTAGGCACACTGCCAAAACAGAGCAAGGCTGGTTGAGTCAAATTCACCATCAGCCTGGGGAGACGATGAAGACGTAGTGAGTTTCCTTGACCACACAGACACCGCACACGGCAAAAGTCAGAAGGCTGAGGCACAAACCTGATGACGGCATCGAAGAGAGGCTTGTCCTGGCGGTGCTGGGTGAGGATGGGCAGGAGGTCACTCTGCAGGATCTGCGCAGCTCCCAACTGCTGCCGCACATCTCTCGTCTCGTCCTCATGCCTCAAGTAGCGGATCAAATCCTTCACACTCTCTTTAGAGACAGAATAAAACACTTAATGTGATCCCAGGAGAAGCTGTCCGGGTCCATTCACTCTTCATACCCGCAGCCTCAGAAATTCACGAGACCTCAAAAGGGCGCTCACCTAAGCAATCTGGCTCCTTGTGGTAAGTGTCTCCTTCCAAGTACCCAAGGGCACTACACGTGGCTAGAAGTTCACAGTTCATTATGTACAAGTCCACACACCAGAGGACCAACTATCAGGAGGACGGGTAGTGGAGACAGGAGATGAAGTCGCGGAGGCCTGAGTGACAAGGAAGAGGGACGCAGGGCCCCGTGTGGTAAGGAAAAGGGACAAGCCAGGGCTCATGACGTGCGACTGCTTCACTCCTGTCAGAACTAAAAGGCCCAGGGAAAACAACTTCCAACTAATCAACTGTGGTGCTGGGAATCAACTCAGGGAGGCCCCGAGCATGGGGGTTAGGAGGCAAGGCTTCTTTGTGTGTGTGAATTAAGACCTGGCCCATACTACAGCCAGACCCTGAAACCAGAGAAGTGTGTTTCAGAGTAAAGACAGGAAGAAAGGGGGACTGACTCTGAGATGTTCACCTTGGAGAGCCGTCTTCTTTTTTTTTTTTTTTTGGTTTTCCGAGCCGGTTTTCCGAGTCACGGTTTCTCTGTGTAGCTTTGCGCCTCTCCTGGAGCTCACTTGGTAGCCCAGGCTGGCCTCGAACTCACAGAGATCCGCCTGGCTCTGCCTCCCGAGTGCTGGGATTAAAGGCGTGCGCCACCAACGCCCGGCGGAGAGCCGTCTTCTACAGATCTTCCTCAGACTGCCATTGTTCAGAGGTACCACAGGAGTTAAGAGCCCTAACTTTGGGCTGGTGAGATGGCTCAGTAGATAAGGGTGCTTGCCACCAAGGCTGAGAACCTGAGTATCATCTACAGAACCCACATGGTAGGAGAGCTGATGCCTGCAAGTTGTCCTCTGACCTCCACATGTCTCCTCCCTCCAAAAGAAAAAAAAGTCCACCCCCAACCACACAGGGATTATGTATGTAGCGGGCAGGGATCCACAGGTATGTGCTTGTATGTGCATGTGTGTGGAAGCCAGGGGTCAACCTCAGGTATCACTGCTCCGCCTCGTCATTCTGAGACAAGGTCTCTGATCAGGCAAGGGTGGCCAGCCAGTGAGCCCTAGGGATGCTTCTGTCTCTGCCTCCTCAGTGATGGAATTACAACCACAAACCACCAAGCCTGGTTTTTAATGTGGGTGTTGAGGCTTGAACTGAAGTCATTATACTTGTACAACACTTTCGTCAGCTGAGCCCCCTGTGAGAGATCTGATACCTCATAGGATCTCCTTGGCTCCTCCCCAAAGTTACTCCTAAAGCCCAGCAAAAGTCAGCTCTAGCAGAACAGGAAGCAAAGGCAGCAAGCAGGAGATAACAAACTCCCTAAACCCCTGCCACTGCCCCAGAAGCAGCGCTTTCCTCTTCTTTTAGTGTCACTGATAATAATCAAAGGTACAATACTTCAGGAACGCAGAGTGATCAGGACTAGGGAGGCAGAGGCTGGTGGATATCTGTGAGTCTGAGGCTAGCCTGGTCTACATAGAGAATTCCAGTCAGGGCTGTCCTTTTATATATGTAGTTATGTTTCACCTGTGTGTATTCCTATCCGACGTCAATTAGCAGCAGTCAGTTCTCTCCCCTGACCACGCTGGGCTCCTAGGATTGCACACAGGTCTTCAGGCTTGCAACAAGCACAACTCACTGAGCCATCCCGCCTGAACCTGAGACTCTGTCTTTGAGAGATGGGGGCGGGGGGAGGGGGACCAGCTGAATAAATTTAATTACTGGATTTTAGGGCCACCACACTTAGTCCTCAAAGACAAGTTCACCGGGCAGAGAAGTTTGCTGAACTTCCCAGCAAAGGGAGTTTAGGAACCCTGAGGTGGGAAAGACCTGGAAGCAGACGACACATCCTTTCCCTGAGACTGGGAGTCAAATGGGATGAGAAAAATGTCAAGGATGCACGACACCGACCTGGATAAGCGTAACCGTTAGTGAGCAAAATGGGGCCTCAAAAGTAAATGTAAAACGACGGGCGTGCGTTTGTTTGTTTGTTTTTGCCAAAAGAATTTCTAGGGACAGCATCAAAGACAAAAAAAACCAATGGCACTCCCGGAAAGCAGCTTAATTCGTGGCTCTTATGCTAGCTGACATCCCCAATAGAGGTCGTATCCTCCCCTTAGGCTTTACAAAATCGGGGGCGGGGGGACAAGAGGGTTAAACCCAATCTGTAAACCCCCCGAAGCCGGTGAA
>CABHPQ010134062.1:0-49760 GCA_902168405.1 Peromyscus aztecus
CAGGGATGGGTGTTGCTGGAGGGAGTAAGGTGTGCCTGGGGCACAGGCTCTGGGAGATGACTGGGTCTGATCACTCAGGAACAACCACTTTCTTCTCCACACTGACTCTTGGTCCCTGCACCTGTTCAGGAAGCCGATGCCACCTACTGCACTTTGGGAAGCATTTGCCATGCCAAACCCTTGGACAGTGCCCACGCTCAGCAGGCATTTAGAAAAGGTTTCCTGTGTGTATAAGGAAAGGCAGGATCAGTTCTCTGCATAAATCCCACTGTAGTACTTTGGTCCTTTCCTCAGCATGATATGAGTCCAGAAATAGAATTTTCTGTAGACGCATAATAACAGTTTAAGCTTTTAAAGTTGAGAGTGATGGCACATGCCTGCATGTTAGAAGGCTGAGGCAGGAGGATAGCAAGGACAGCCTAGGTTACATAGCAGTACCCACTCAAACAAAAAAGAAATCAAAACAGAACAAATATTTAGCCCCCACACTGAAAAGTCAAGAGCTTGCACAGAGCACTCCCAACCTCTATTCCTTTTGATAAACAGGAAGACTTGGTAGTATAGAAAGTGTCCTCCTCTGCAGACGGGCTGCAGCTCATTCAGGACTTCCCTCCCCCACATGTGACAATGCACATGGTCTCACCAGCAGCGACACCTCGACCCACCCACTGGCTTTCAGACATTTCTCATTGCTAGCGTGGAGTGCAGGAACTATAGAGCCCAGACAGTGCATTTAGCATGCTCAAGTAACCACTTCTCATCAGCACTCACAAGCCCTGAGACGGTTCAAAGATCCTTAACACACATTCAGAGTCAGTAATGAGCCGCACTGAAGGTGGGCAGGTGAGCAGGAAGTTGTGTTAAGGATTCCAGTCAAGACCTCATCACTAACGAAGAAGATGGGTGTGATTTCAGTCATCAACAGAAAGCAGAATGGAATCATAGAACAGACACAGACATGGATCTTCTTGAGTCTGAGGTAGGCAAGCCTAGTGAACAGCCTAGCAACCTGGGACTCCTCTTGGCTTAGGCTAAGCACACAACCCCCTTTGAATAATGCCTATTGCAGCCCCAAACCCTTACCTGTATATACTAAACAAATACACCGCCCCCCAGCCCAACAAGGCACTTAGAAACCTAGGCCCCCCACCTGCATACAGCTGTGTGCACACTCCACTAACGACAATAGAATGTGTTTCCTCTCCCCTTAAAAACCATCAAACTTCGATGCTACTCAGTTCTTACATTCTATACTGTTCTTCTAGCTGGGTATGAGAGTGGGAAGGCTAATTCAGCTGAACTGGCTTCAGGTGCACGCTCAATGAGGCAAACTACGTGTGCTAAGTAACTACTGAGAGCTACTCCCTATTTACCATCTTATGACTATGCATAATTGGGCATGCATATGGTTTAAGCCTGCTGCACTGTGGGAAAGAATATGAGAAGTAGAAAAAAGTTATAAACTTAATCTGCCGATCAAAATAGGGATCTACCCACACTATGTTCCTTAGCAGCTAAACTCCTCCTCCTCCTGAAGCTCATAAAAGAGGCCCCAAACCACAGTCTGGGTCTCTGAGTGCCTTCACTCATCCCCACTGTCAATCTTAATGGTGTATTCCTTTCTGATCTTTGCTTTGCTTTGAATAAAGTATCGTTGATACTTTGTAATCTGTATGCACCTTTATTTCATCCTTGAATAGGACACTATGACTCTGGAAACATCTGACCACCATTAACAGGTCTACTACCTCTTTTGCAGCCCACAGAATAAATCCAGCCTGAAGCAGGTCTAGATGGCAATCCATCCTTTCAGGAGTAAAAGCATCAAAGAAAAGCCACAGTGGAGGAGTGACTCCCAGGATGTTTTATGCTAAATGCAGACATTCCTATGCTGGAACCCTAGCCACTGCCAGATAGATGGTTTCTTCCTCCAGCCAAAATTAAGAATATGTGGGGGCTGGAGAAAAGGACAGAGCTATAGTTTTCTGAGGAAATGGAACAACTTCACCTCTACATGTCTGGAGTGAGATTCAGGGAAAAAGTTCCAAGGGTATGGTTCAGAAAAAAACAAGACAAAACAAAACAAAAAAGCAACCCCAAACTCTTGATACTGCACTTTCACAGAGTAGATCAATATTTCAGCTTAAATGAGAATTTACTGCCTTCAGAAATGCAGACGAAGCTGTGCTGTTTCATCCTGCTCTCCACCCAGAGGCCACACAGTCTTCCTGTGTCCTGATACACCAGCCTGGCCAGCAGAGCAGGTAACTAACCCCAGGTAACTAAAGGAGCAGCACCTTGTGCGAGCATGTCTGCCTTCTCCCGCTGGGGCGCCTGGCTCACTGCTGCCACAGAGAGCACTCTGAACATGCCCTTCTTTCATCCAGGCTAACAGACATCACATCTTTCCATCTCCCTTTATTGGCTGACTTCCTTCCTTTTCCCCAACTTCTCCTATCCAGGCACACTCGGCACCACGGCCTCGCAAGCACGCACTGGAGCTCTAGACCTGCGGCACCAAACAAGACTGTCGGGAAGATCAAACCCAGACCTCAGGACAGGAACAGGGCTGTGGTTCCCACTCTGACAGCCGTCTCCGTTTTCCTGGAGGGAGCATCCGCTCCCACATCCTCCCCAGACTTCCAAGGCACACATAAAAATTCGATCCCTGCTTTCTCTTTACTTTTATCTCTGCTGTGTGCTCTGGGGAGTTTTTACAAAACAAACGAACATGAACTTCAAGGTATGAGAAGTGTAAATCACTGCAAACTCTCCAGGCCTCCAAATGCTACAAACACTGCTTAGCCAAGGACCAAAGAAAAGCCCGGTAGGTGATTATTCTTATTAAATAAATGCCATCCTGTTTTTGGATCGCATCCTGGTCGACAGAGCCTTTTCACAGATATTACAGCTGCATGAAGGGCTGGGCTAGTACCACGCGTGTCTTGCTTTAGGGGGGAAATATTTAAGCAAGAATATATACACACTAACAAGTGACATGTGTATGGTGCATATATATTATATACATGTTTATCGTTCACAGAATTAAAAGCAGCTAGGATTCTACCATGTATCTCCACTAACTTCTGTTTGTTTAAGACAGGCCTTACAACGGAGGCCAGGCATCTCTGAACTTGAAGTGATCCTCCTGCCTCTGCTGCTGAATCTTCTGACATTACAGACCATCATTCCCAGCTAAAGGTGTTTTGTCTGATTGTTTCCTGCTGACTCGCTGCAGCATCAAGCATTAAACCTAGGGCTTGTCATTACTAGATCAGCATTCTGCCACTGAGCTTATATAATCCCAGATCATTTCTTCATGCTAGTATTTTTCAGGTAAGGTAAGCAAGGTCACTTGCTGCTACCCAGCTCAGTTTTTTTTTTAAATTTAGTTTTATTTTTATTTATGTGTGTGCACGCGTGTGTGCGTGGGCATGTGCCTGTTCATGTGTGCACACCTGTATCCTGGTGCCTGTAGAGGCTAGTAGGTGGCGTTGGATCCCCTGGAGCTAGAGCTACAGGTAGTTGTGAGCTGCCTGATGTGGATGTTGAGAACCAAATGTTGGTCTTCTGTAATAGCAACATAGATATTCAACTGCTGAGCCATCTCTCCAGCCTCCAGCTTTGGTATTTTGTGAGGTGTTTTTGTTTTTTTTTTTTTTTTGGTAACATTAAATCCATTTAAAAATATTTTCACACGCCTTTAATCCCAGCACTCGGGAGGCAGAGCCAGGAGGATCTCTGTGAGTTCGAGGCCAGCCTGGTCTACAGAGCGAGATCCAGGACAGGCACCAAAACTACACAGAGAAACCCTGTTTAAAAAAACAAAAACAAAAAAAACCCAAAAAACAAAAAAAAATTTACTAATTATACTTTCTTAAGTATAATTAGTTAGAGTAAACTTTCCTAACTAATATTAATATTGGCTTGAACATGCTTCTCAAGTGCACACAGGTCACATTGTTATGAAAGTGTCATTCTTGTTCCTCTGTGAACCGTAGGACCTGCACGAGACTCTAACTCTCAGACAGACGGCTGTATTGTCACGTGTTTGCCCAATACTACCAAAGTGACGATGGCAATTTCCTCGTCAGTCCTATGCACATGCCAGTTTTCTCTGTCACCAGAGTCCTTACTACTGTCACTTCTTTGCCCTGGCTGCGATGAAGGGTGACCATCTCTTTGTCGGCATCTAGCTAACAGCATCTCTTTTTCTGTCAACTACCAAGGTCAGCGTTTGTCAAGGACAACCAAGCTGCACTTGGAAGTGATCGTCCAGCTTTCCAAGGTACAACCATCAACACACTCACCCTTCTGCTCACCTTCACTGACTGTCCTTTTCATAGCTACCAGAGGGAACCCTCTTTCCCTTGAGCATGGTGATAATCCAATAAGGAACATGCCATTATTCCAGAGCATGCTCAAGGATGTCAGGTGGCCTCTCTGGACCACAGCCTTCAGGGCTACAGCACAGTAACCAACCAGCATGGATCTGCAATTCTGGGCAGTCACTTCCACTGGCTTCCCGCCCCTGATGATCACTGAGGGAACAGAGGTTCCCACCTGTGCTTTGCCTTATCAGCTCTTCTCAATGTGCATTCTCAAAGGGCACACCCAGTTCCCCTTCATCCTCATCTCCCGGAGACAACTTAAACAGTGACCACAAGCATCTCCTAAGAGCCAGACAGACAAGAGACACCAGCTGCTTTCTTGAAGCTCTCTGTGAACTGGGGGTGGGGTGAGGTGTCATGTGATTCAGTGGGCACTGTTTGCATGTATCACCGGTGTGATTGAGGGTAAGTAACAACATCTTGGAGCCACAGACTCCTGTTGAGATGCGGATTGTTGTGAGATCAAGTACAGTGTCCATGAAGTGACTGGAACATGTTGGCTACTTGGCGCAGTAAGAAACAGCAAGCCAGGGAATCCTTGAAAGGATCTGCTCTGTTCTCACATCTAGTTCTTGTCAGGGTTGAAAGATGAGGGATGGTGGGTGGAAGGGGGCAGCAAATTGTGTGCCAATAATATCAAATAAACTGTTGACCCCCAAGAAATAAAAGATGTGTGAGTGGGCAATAGCTACATGGTCCTCCTCCCCACTGCTCACAAAGCTGTGCTCTCTCCATCTGGATCAAGGGTGTCTAATCTTCTGTCACCTATCACTACAAACCCTCTGTCTTGTCCATCCATCCCCCAGCTCCCCAATGATCATATGCTCTGACAACCGGCATCTTCTAGTTAGAAGTACTTTCCAAGGAAGCCGTGTCAGGGAAGTCTGTCTGCAACATCTGCCACCAAGATGCAATTATTGAAGCCTAATTAATCTGATTCCCATTTTTTATTAATCACCAACGAATGTCATTGCTGAGCCAAGCCTGTGATCAGCACGAGATAATGGGTGCTGTTATGAAGCTGGAATGAGGCCAAGCCAAAGATAAGCTATCAGGAGTTTCTAATTAAGACTGAGCTAGCCTGCAGACCACCCCACATGTTGTCTGTGAAACCCTGAGATGCTGAAGACCCTGGTTTGTGGGATCACTGATTTGTTCCTATTACATCATTTTACAAAAGATTAGAGACTATCATTGCTCCTACGTAGAGTCTAGCATTGCTCCTCATTCCCCCAAGACCTGTGCTAGGTACATCTCCTTTAATCTCTCCAACCATCCTCATCCCAGCATTCAGAATCACAAAGTGAAGGAAAGATTTGAAATCTGGTCTCCCTGATGCTAAGGGTCCATGTTTTCCCACATGGTGATGGATGGATGGTCCAATGCCATGGGTAGCCAGCTGCTGTCACTACCCCAATCTGCAAGAGTACCCTCAGGCTGACACTAGGCAAAAGCAACAGATTAAAGAGAGAAGAGTACAGGCTCCCGAGTTATGCACAGCCCTGGGAATTCTACATTCAAGCAGCAGTCTAACAGAAAAAAAAAAAATTTTTTTCTTTGTTTTCTAACCTTAAAAAATAATGAGCACAAAGGAGCTTGAGAAGTCTATGAGCACAGACAAACATTTCCAAGCGAATCAATATGCAAATGGACATCTCTGCCTGGGCTCCCATGGCCTTCAGCTCTGCAGCAGGGCAGAGCGGTATGAGGGGCATTTTTCAAGAAGCGGTTTAGGATTACAAGGTGGAATTATTATTTATCCATTCAAAATATGAGGCTTGCTAATTAGGTCATAATGGTTCTCGTTTATCATGGCACTGAGAGCACGTGTTCTATTGATCTACAGGGCTGTCCAGGAGCGCGAGGCTCTTACTAACACCAGCTTAGCTCTGCCCAACTGTTCTCATGAACCCTCCTGGAAACTCACTTGAGTGATGCAGGCCTACCGAGAGGGAGGAGGGTGCTACTGTTACCTGTCCAGAGGGGTCCTCAGCGTCTTCCCCAAATTGTCTGGGACCTGCTAGTTCTGGCGGCAAAATCGGAGGTAAATGAGCTCTCGTGGTTATGTTGTTAGCAGCTGAGTGGAGAAAATCTGAACTAGAGGGATGGGAATTAAGCCCTTAATTTTAGGAAGAACCCAGGATCTAAAGGGCAAAGGAGTCCTGCTAAAGCACCAGGAAGTCAAGACCCTTATTCACACTCACCAACAGCAACAGGACGGTCTCCTTTATAGTTTCCTCTACCTAGTCTGGTCCAGGTCATGGCCATTGATAAATAAGGCTGAGTGGCTGCCTTCTGCTCCATGGCCCCTTCTAAAGATTTAGGATAAGCTCTGGTCCTGTTGCTTGCTGGTTGCAGGCCTTTGGGTAGTCAACATTATACCCCTCTACTCTAAGGGCCTAATTGTGAAGCAGAAGGAGAAATCACTAGGAAGTCTCCAAAAGACAGAACTTGTGAAACACTTGGTGCATAGTGGGCATTCAAAGTTTTGTGATTCAGTTTCCTCTTCATCCTCAGAGACAGCTCGGCTTGATCCCCATAAGACATCATTGCAGGTGTAAAGCAGTGCAAAGTGTAGAACAGGATGTGAGAGATGCCCTAGAGGCTAGAAGGGAGTTATCCAGCAGAGTATCCAATCCTGAAAGGATGATCCAAGCAATTCCCCTGGAGCCAGACTGCTGATAGCACTAATCCATTGGATTAACTCAAAGGAAGGCCTCGGTGGTCAAGTACTGTTGGGAAAGCCATACTACTGTCCTCACTGGGGATATCGAATGCACCCAAGGCTCACACCAGTGCTCCAGCAGAAAAACACATTTCACATTGGTTTGCCAGTCTTGCCCATGTCTCTGTGGTAGTTTGAATGTAACTGGCCCCCATAAGCTCACAGGGAGTAGCACTATTAGGAGTAGTAGGCTTTGTTGGAGTAGGTATGACCTTATTGGAGGAAGTATGTCACTGTGGGGTGGGCTTTGAGATCTCATATATACATAAGCCACACACCTCAGACCACTTCCTATTGTTACCTGCAAGATGAAGGACTCTCAGCTACTTTTCCAGCAAAATGTCTGCCTGCATGCCGCCATTTCCCACCATGATGACAATGGACTGAACCTCTGAACTGTAAGCAAGTTACCCCAATTAAATGTTTTTCTTTGTAAATGTTTTGCCTTCATGGTGTCTCTTCCCAGCAATAGAAACTCTAATTAAGACAGTCTTCAGAGCTGTTTTGGGAGGAGTCTGAGAGAGGGCATGCAGAGGTTACTCTTCTAAATGTTCAAATAAAGGAAAAGGCTTAGGACGGGAACAGACAGGAGGAAGAGGAATGAGGGTAGCCATGCTGCCTCCCCACAGGGCCTGTGGGTCAGAAAAGTCAAGTCTCCAGGATTTTCCCACACACTGCCACGGCTAAAGGTGCCATGCCAGTGATGAATCTCGCAGGAATCAGGTGCCGCTCAGCAGGATAGCAGAAGTACAACTTTTCCCACCATTTCTCCCAACGTGACTTTGACCTGAAAGGGTCACAGTCAAGGATAAACCACAGCAGAACTCTTTTTTTTTTTTTTTTTTTTTTTTGTTTTTTTTTATAAGAGTTTTTTTTTTTTTTTTGCTCCTGTCCTGGAACTCACTCTGTAGACCAGGCTGGCCTCGAACTCACAAAGATCCGCCTGGCTCTGCCTCCTGAGTGCTGGGATTAAAGGTGTGTGCCACCACCGCCCGGCACACAGCAGAACTCTTAATTAAATCTCCTGTTTAAATAATTCACATGTAGAAGAAGAGAAGCTGCCTCTCTGGGCCAAAGAGTCCAAGAAGGTGGACGCTCACTCAGGTAACCGCACAGATCCACTTAACACCATCTCATTATCTTTCTGCATTTACAGTGGTAAGGCAGAGGCAGGGAGTATGAGGAAATAAAGATGGCAATCTGAGACAAAAAGGATGCAGAAAGTGGCGGGCTGGTGTCATGAGATTAACCAGGCCAGAAGACAACAAGGGACCAGAGGCAAGGAGAGCTGAGGAAGTGACCAGTCCTTCTCTCATCTTTGACACCCACTTGGTGCCGGGCAGATGGTGCCTGTGGGAGTCCTGGAGAGTCCACATTACCCACTACCATCCTGCCAAGTGTGAGCTATTTTTCTTGATCCAGATCAAACGGTGGGTTTTCGGCAAGATAGGAGGTTCCTGGGGAAAGGTTCAGCATTCCTATAATGGAATGAACCCAAGAGGGAATAAATGAGTCCATCACTCAGTGAGATCATTAGCAGATGCCTCTACCTTCTGCTGAAAGAAAGGCTGGGCTCCTGCCTGCAAACATGTCTGGCTGCCTCCTTCATCATATGCCCAGGGGATTCAGGAGAGCTCCCTGAGCAGAGTCCAATACTCATTTCCTACTGCACAGGGGGAGATAATATGCAAAACTCCCTCTAGAGCGTCATACCTGTGGATTAAGAAATCATTTCCCTCAGTCATGCAAATACCCCCTGGAGTGAGAATCTATGATTGAGCCAGGAGAGAAAAAGGTGATTTGGAGAACTCCATCTTTACAGGAACTGATGAGCAGCCTGTTAATAGGGTTAGTGCACTTAGCAACAACACCTGCTGCATGTTAAGGGGACCATCAGTCACACCTTTCACATCTTAAATTGCAGTAACAGGGACTGAGTAATGCTTGCAATTCATTACCCCTGCTCACTGGAACTTCCTCAGGGTCTCCCACCTCATGGTGTCCGTGGAATGCTGGGCTGCATTGTTTTGCCTTGTAGGAGATAATGTGCATCCTAATCTTTTGTTTGTTTCTCTGTGTGTCTGGGTGTCCATTCAAATGTCTGATGTCCTGCAGTTACTGCCATTCTTCTTGTTCTTAAAAAAAAAAAAGGTTTATTTTAGAATAAAAAAAAAACCTTCATGTGTATGGATGTTTTGCTTGTTAAGTATATGTATGTGCACCACATGTTTATCTCATGCCTGAAGAGGTCAGAAGAGGGCACTGGATCACCTGGGAATGCAGTTACAGATGTTTGTGGGCCATCATGTGGGTGATGGGAATTGAGTCTAGGTCCTGTGCAAGAGCAACAAGCGCTCTTTCCCGCTGAGCCGTCCCTCCAGCCCGTTCCTCCTGTTCTTGATTCAAAACGATCCAGGTGGGAACCTGGAGGGTGAAGCGCTTGCTGTACAGGTGCGACAGACTGGGTGGGATCCCGAGCATCTAAAGTGGCAATTAACGAGGCAATTCCCCATAGTTGTATCTGATAGTCAAAAGAGGTTTACTTTGGTGTGACTTACAACCAGCAAATGGATCGGTTACAAAATTCAGGTTACAAAATTCAGGTGAGTTCTCTGGAGAACTCTGACTTGGTCTGCAATCCAGCATCCAGGATCACGAGGTAGCCAAGAGAGAGATCACTTCTGCATTTCCTTTCTTAAGGGGTCCCTGTCTTGGCCGCTCCCGAGCAGGAGCAGTTACCTAGCAGTTACCTGCTGCCTTCTAGGGGCGGCGCTTCAGGGGTGAAGGAAGCACAGACAAGCACCCCTACAAGCACCCATGTAATCAGCTGGGTGCAGTAGCACCTGTATATAATCCTGGAGTGGGGGACACGTGACCCCAGGACTGGCTGGCCAGTCAGCCCAGCCCCATTGCTGCTTCCCAGGTGCCAGTGACATCTTGCATTGGGAAATGAGGTGGAGTAGGGTGTGGTGACACACGCCTTTAATCCCAGCACTCCAGAGGCTGAGGCATTTGAGGCCAGCCTGGCCTACAAACCGAACTCCAGGCTAGACAAGGCTACATAGTGAGACCCTGTCTGAAAAAAGCAAACAGATTAAAAAACAAAAACAAAAAACAAAACAACAAAAGAAAAAGGAGGTGGAGGGTGCTTGAGAAATTACCACACCAAGGCTGTCCTTGGCTTCCATGTATACACACAAACACACGCATATGCACTTGCACACACAGGTACACGCAAACCATAGGTCAGCATGTATGTGGCTGTGTGCATACACATACACTTTACATGAATACAAGGGAATTTGAAAAGGAAGAGTCAGTAAAGCCAAACTCCCAGCTCTCAGGTTTACCAACCAGAGCAACCATGGACTACCCCACGCTGGACCATCCTACCTTCCAAAGTAGACCGTGGGCTGAGGCCCTTTCAGTCCATGGGGCAAACATACGGGTACAACTCAGGGTGCCTGAGAGTTCAGATGGTGACCTAGGGTGGAGTTAACTTTCCAGCTACTAAGTAAATAGTGGTAACTTAACAAGCACATACCATGTACCAGACCCCGACCGTGTTACTGTAGTCATTACTCTGACTTCAATTTACATTGAAGTTCAACATTACCTTGCGTTCAACCTCTCAAAAGAGAGCAAAGAACACAAAATGAGCATGCTATCAAAGCCATCTTATTATCCTCAAGGGGATGGCTCTGAGGCTACAGGGAGGAAGTCACTTGTCCAGGTCACAAGGCAGGTGAGCCACAGAGCTGAGGACTGGGAGACCTGTCATTTCTGAACTGTCTTTCTTTCCTCCCTTCATACAGCCTGTGATCCAGGAGTTCAAACAGAGACACCAACAGCCCACGGGGCTTACCCTTTCCCACATGTGACATCTTTGTACCTGGGGCTGTGGGTACTGAGGGCTAGACATGATGAACAGCTGTGAGAAGTCTGCAGCTGCAGCAGGAAGCTCCGAGGGACAAGGGACAGCAGGAGCAAACACCATCACCTGAACAGGACATTAACGGGGGCTTGTGACCTGTGGTCAAATCCTTGACCATTCTGTGCCTCTGTCCCCTCATCTATAATCTGGGGAATAAAAACACCCACTCCTCTTGGACTGTTATGTGGATTAAATGCAAAGTGTCGAGTACTTGGGACAGACTTCGGGCACAGGACACTGTATAACAGATGAGCCATAATGAATAGTTAATTTTACTACTCCACGGCTTAATGACAGTTCATTACAAGAACTGCACTGTTCGGCCACTTTGACATATGAACATGATACTGTGCTTTTCCACAAACCCAGATGGTGGAGTCCTCTCACATCTGGGCTGCATACCATTTATATGTGGCACAGTCTCTTACAGCTACAGCCACAATGAGCACAACACTGAGAAATTAAACCAAGCACAGGAGAAAATGATGCATTCCAGAGACATGGTATACACAGGCCGTACGAGGCCGCTGCTGGCCCAACAGCACACTGCTTTACCACAAACTCTGTAAGTAGCAGGGACACACCCTGAAACAGAAGTCCAGTGAACAGAGAAGCCAGGAGCAGCTGCTGACCGCTGTCATCGACCATTACCCACCGCACACTACTGGGTGGTGCCCCGGGGGCCTACACCTGCCCATGCCCTACGTGCGCTCCCGTCGACAAACCCACAAGCACATATGCATTGTGCTGTGACACTGCGGTGGCAGCATCTTCACTGGGTGGCAGGAAAATTCCAGTTCCTTTACAGCTGTTTAACAGCAAGGCTGTAATATACAGTCAGTCTGCTTTGCCTGGGACACCATTTTTGGGCAATTGGCAGTATTAGATTAAGTGCATGTCATCAACGACTATGCTCAGCCTGTACACCCCCACACGCATGCACATCCACCCCCACCCCCTACACCCCCACAAGTTTCTTTCTCAGAGAGACTGGTTACTGAGTCACATCTTCCAGAATAGAGAGTGGATTTGGCAGACAAGTCGCTTAATGCAGCTTTCTTTATTTTCTGTCTCCAGCTCTTTTATAAATAGGTTTGCCAAATTGATGCTTAATAGCTTAATATCGGGTTCATATTAATCTCACCCTGTCTGAGCTTCAAAGGGACAAACTGTTCTGACTGTTAATGAAACAAATTTCAGTTGCAAATTTCCCTGGGATCAGAGCTGGGGAAAGAAAAAAAAATCCAAATGATCTAAAAAGACAAACATCTCCCTGGTGCGCTTTTCAAGCCACTGGGTTTTTATAGAGCCTCCCCCTAAAGTTAGGGAAATCCAGCTGCCTCAGCGCAGCTGGGTTAGGGCCCCCACGGACACTAGATGGCGCAAGAACATGCTCCAAACCACGAAGACTAGCCTGCTGCCCTTCACCCAACCTGCTCCAGGCCTGGTGGGTTCCCTGAGACAAGATGTGTGGTGCAAACAATGCAAGCTGGAATAAACGCTCCAGATTCTACAGCCAGAGACAGTCAGCATGGAAGCTGTAAGATATGTTTCCATCTCCTGCTCTGACCCGATACATCTGGGCATTCTCTTCAGGATTCAAAATGTGAATGAGCCAAGAGAGTAATTATACTATACCGCTGAGCTGCCTGCTCAGAACCACTTAAGGTGGCAGATTTCATGTGCTGTGTATTATACCACAATCTTTTTTAAAGGGCAGATCATCCCTAGTAATAGCAAGAGCATTTTCATTCAGAAGAGCTAAGCATAAAAAACACATAATGGTGCCGTTTTTTGGTTTGGTATACTGTCCTCTGGCCCCAAAGCAACTGAAGAAGTATTTATTTTACTGCTGGCTGGTTCCAGGACCCAGCCACTATCATTCATGATTGAAACTTCTCTTACAGAAAAATGCCAACCCTGCTCTATCTGAGAAGGCCAGAGGCAGGACATCACAGAGAGAAAGCCCCCCATGCACCAAACTAGCATGCTGGCTGCCTCTGATCTCAGTCTGCAACTCGCTGTGTGAAATGGTCCTCGTCCAATCGAGATTACAGGCACAGCCTCCCATCCTGTCTATCGGCCCACTGACATCCATGGGGTCCACTTGTAGTGGGAGAAAGTCAGGAGAGGACATCCTGAGAGAAGCCAGGACCAATGGGGCACAGGTAGAAGTTTCTGGTAAGTCCCGGACTGGATGGTCTAAGATGCTGGAGCCCTGATAATGGAAGAGGAGATCCAGTGGTCTGACTGGACTTCAGAGAACAATGCATTCCAGACTCCAGTGCTGACAGCCTCCAGGAGTGGTGTGGGACTGGCGCTCTCCTCCCACAATAACAGCGACAGCAGGATCCAGAGTAGCTCCAGCGGTAGTGAGGGGCAGAGGGGTGACTCCCAAGAAGCACCCAGCAGTCCACGGTGCCTGGCATGGTGTAAGTGCTCAGACTGGGGTACAGGGCAAGGAGCAGTGACAGCAAACAGGGAGCTGGAGAGGAAACCTCAGCTCCATCTCAGGCTCACAGGTCTTCGCAGGCTGTGGCGAGACCAAAACACTTCACCAGAGCTCTGTAAGACCTTCCGGCCTCACCTGAGCAAGGTGTATCTGCCCTGAGCAAGGTGTGTCTGCCCTGAGCAAGGTGTATCTGCCCTGAGCAAGGTGTGTCTGCCCCTGCTTCTATCTTCCAAATGTCTCCCTGAACCACTCCTGACCTCCCGGTGCCCTAGAGATGTAGGTCAGGATCTTATACTGTATGTAGGACCAGCCCCCACCTCACCCGAGTGGGCATTTGGGCTGCCATACCCACACTTCCTCTTTTCCTTTGTGGGTTCCCTCTGCCTAGCAAACTCTTCCCTCTTCTCAGACTCCTGCTCACCCCCCAGACTGTCCCGGAAAGACCGCTTAGAGGAGTCCGCCCTGCTCCTATTACGCCCTACACTTCTCCTTACACAAATCACACTCTGGTGACTGGCATTTGCTGCCTGGCTCCATACTCGGCAGTGAACTAAATGAACACAGTATGTGGGCCGAGAGGAGGCCGGACCACGGTTATCCCATCAACAACACGGATCAAGGCTGGGAAGGGGAAACAAGGTCGTTCAGCAGAATGTGGTCAAGGAAGGGTTCACCAAGCAAAGACCAAAAGGAGGCAAGAAGACTGAGGATGGGGAAGCCTGGGAGCAGAGTGAGGCCCCCAGGAAGCCTCCTGCCACCAAGCCTCCTTTCACAGACTTGAACTGCCTCACAAGGATGGACATGTCAGACCTCTGTACTTCAGTGCTGTCCCCAGCAAAGTCCCCAACCTCAGCTTACACCCACCTGCAAGGGCTAGCAGAGCCTGTATAACTTGGGAAGGAAACTGGGAAAAAGGAGTATCTAACAGGTTATGAGCCCAGAAAGCCCTGCGGGTGTGTGGCGAGCCCGACTGGATGCCGGGCTTATGTCCCCAGCATGGCTGGGGACCCTTCCTGGCTCCTCCTTCCTTTCATTCCAGCCTGAGCTGCAGGGTGCTGGCTATGAGGACCGAGGGTGTGCCTGACAGGAACCCCAGACCCCATGTCTCTGGTCACCTAAGAAGCAGTGAGATACCAGCTCCGGCCCACCGCAGCCTCTGCCGCCACCAAGTCAGACTCCCTGGTTTTGATGCAGTCACAGGGAGAGAAGGCAGAAGGAGCTACTGTCCTCAGACAGGGGCCCACTCCCCATTGTTCCTTCTCTAGTCATCCAATCAGATCAGTTAGTTCCGTCACTTCCTCCTGCACGAAATCTTGGAACTGCCTGTCTTGCTCCATATTACTAGGCAGAGGTGCTCCACACTCTTCACTTGGTTATAAGGAGGCCTCTCACCACCGTCTCTCAGGGGCAACCTTGGCCTCTGCCCACTACCGCCCATCACACCTGAAGGCCCTCTGTGTGCAAGTCTGATCACACCTGTCTGCTGTGTGCTGCTGCTGCTCTTCGGATGGAATCATTTCTGTGACACCGCTAACCCCCAGGTCCTAGCCGAGCATCTGTGCACAGTGACTTGGTAATCTTCATTTGTCAAGCACTCGGCACAGACAGAGCAGAACAAGTTAACTGTGTAAAATGGTCTGGCATTCTCCAGGGGAGGCAGAGAAGCCTGTGCCTGCAGCGCTGAGCCCTACGGGGCGGGTGTTGATACAAGTGCTGATTAACTGTTTGCCTAGACACTGTATCACAAACAAACAGGAAATTAATTCTCCATCTTTCAATTCCTTTTCTGAGTTTAATTGCAAGCCATATAATTGGTCTCAATTTCCTTTAAATAAAAAAAAAATCTCTGCTATCAATATGTAACAGTGTGGAACCTCCAGCTACCTGCTGCCTCAGCAATGGAGGGCGGCTCCTCCTTCCTTGAATGCATGTCCATCAGGAGGTAGTTAGTCTCTGCTTTGGGGAAACAGCTGGACACATTCTGAAACACCTTTTAGGGCATTAAAACACCCCAACCCAGAACTCTGAGACAGGGAGAACAAGGCCACTGTGTGCTTTGGATACCTGCAGGCAAACATAAAACGTGAGAGTGAGGTGACGGAAAAGTGCTTTTGAGCATGGACTTTGGAATCAGGGTTAACGTCTGACAAGTGATGTGATCTTGGGCAGGCTGTCTGACCTCTCTGAACCTCTGTAAAGTGAAGGCAAGTGATACGGAAGGATGCGAGCCAGACAAGGAGCAAGTGGGTGACCAGATTAAGAATTGAGCATGGTGCCTGAGATGCGCTAAGAAGTCGAGTGAGGCACCTCCACCAATCCATGATCTTCATGCTGCTGCCGCTCCTTCCCACAGGAGGCCACAGAGCATGTCCTAAACATCGCAAAGCAAACTCGGAGGTTGCCAGCATTTATGGCATAATTGCTGTGTTCTAACCTTGTTCTTGAATTCAAGATTGTTAAGCCTTTCATCCTCACAATAGCCAAAGCTAGTTCACTTTACCCGTACAAATGGGGAAAGTAAGGCACAGAGAGATGAAAGGAACTCTCTGAGGATTAACAACATGTACTATATAAATTCAAACATATCAGTGCAAAACCTCTTCCTCCCCAGTGCTATTTTATTTTCTGTGATTTTCATAATAAATTATTCACAACTGACCGTCTTTCAAACCTCCGCTCAACCATCCCAAATCCATAGGCAAGCTTGCAGCCTTATTAATGTTTAATGAATACAAATAAATCATAAAATAAAGATATTCCTTAAGACCTATATATTTAGCTCCTAATGGCTGTTTGTGTCTTCTCTGTTCAGATCAGAATACCAAATGTTCAGGAATATGGCCTCTATTCATTTTTGGTTTTTTTGAGATAGGGTATCATGTAACC
Source organism: Peromyscus aztecus (assembly GCA_902168405.1). NCBI lineage: Eukaryota > Metazoa > Chordata > Mammalia > Rodentia > Cricetidae > Peromyscus > Peromyscus aztecus. The sequence continues at coordinate 16,389 of CABHPQ010134062.1, forward strand.
AGGCCAACCTTGTACTCACTATGTAGCAGAGGATGACCTTGAATTTCTGATCCTCCTGCCTCCATCCTCTGGGTGCTGGGTTCACAGTTGTGGGCCTGGTTTATGCCCGCTGGTGCAAAACCCAGGGCTTTGTGCATGCTCTGCAAGCACTCTACCAGCTGGGCTACATCTCCAAGCCTGGCCTTTATCTTTAATTCATACCTTTCTTTGAAAACACAGAAGTACTCCGCTCTGTATTATGGAATAAACTCAGATGTAATTTCTCCAGCACTCACTCCAGGGATCACCACCATCTACATGCCTGTGGATTCTCTCTGGCTGGCCCCACACAATTCTGTTTGCAGAGGGAGGCTCCCAGGACACATTGCCACAGCAGTGGGTCTAACTGTGAAATGGTCGCAAGTGTCCAGATGATCTCAGCCATCCTATACACCATTGTCCTTATTTGTGGGCCCTTGGTGGACTGTGACTACAGAGTTCTTTCTTCTTTTCGGTAGAAAGGAAAAAGGAAATGAAAGCCACACACATGTCACAGACTGCCTAGAACACTAGAGAGACTGAAACTCGAATGGCAACCGAGGGCTCATCCCCAGCACCTCACCACCGCACCTGTGCAAAGTCTGGCTTGTGGTGGTATTGTGTTCCCCAAAATATAGTGTACCCTAATAAACTTGCCTGGGGTCAGAGAACAGAACAGCCACTAGATATAGAGGCCAGAAAATGGTGGCGCACACGCCTTTAATCCTATCACTTGGGAGGCAGAGATCCATCCGGATCTCTGTGAGTTTAAAGCCACACTGGAAACAGCCAGGCATGGTGGCTCACACCTTTAATCCCAGGAAGTGATGGCAGAAAGTAGAAAGGTATATAAGGCGTGAGGACCAGGAACTAGAGCTGGTTAAGCTTTTAGGCTTTGAGTAGTACAGTTCAGCTGAGACCCATTTGGATAAGGACACACAAAGGCTTCCAGTCTGAAGAAACAGGATCAGCTGAGGAATTGGCGAGGTGAGGTGGCTGTGGCTTGTTCTGCTTCTCTGACCTTCCAGCATTCACCCCAATACCAGGCCCTGGTTTGTTTTTTTTTTTTTTTTTTAATAAGACCTTCTAAGATTCATGTGGCACTGGCCAGATGACCCAGGTGTCAGACTTTGATGCCCAAGTTTGACACAACCCACAGCCAGCTTGTCTGGAGACCAGTGCCCATCCTCTAACCCCCACATTCCTGTACTGGGACACGCTGGGAGACACTGGCTGGTGGGATCCTTCATAGAGCTTCTTGTCTTCAACGAGAGACCTGCCCAGTGGGACATCATGTGGCCCCACTGGGTTATAGAGCAGCTCTGCCGGCAGCCTTGATTTAGGAACAGGGAGCAGGGTAGACAGGGCCAGTGGGGGCTCAGGAGCAGATCTCTACCTCTCAGTAACACGATGTCAAAGCTCCTGCTCAAGGCCAACAGGACAGGAGCAAGGGGGAAGGTGGGCAGAGGTGGAGGACGGGGCTTCCTAGAGAACCTGTAAGGTTCTGGAGAGCAGAGGAAGGGCTAGGTTCCACATGATCCTATATGTGAGGCCAAGGAGAGGTGTTGTGTGTGACCCCAGGGCACAATGACTAGGTTCCACAATACTCTAAAGTGACCCTGCTTGTCCCTGGTTGGTCATAACATAAGCTATGGCATCTCCCTCTGCTTCAAAAGAGAAGTGGCTTTCTGTCATAGACCAAATGGGGACTACTGGAGAAGACAGGATCATGGGGCCACTAGCCACTGGGTCTATGAGGCTTGGGATCACTTACTTAGTAGGTAAACACCATCCTCTACCCACAGCACACCTCTCTAAGCCCCTAGAGGTGGACACAAAAAGCGGCTTCCCACACCTGCTTACTTCATATAGCAGTGCCAGGAAGAGGTGACAGCCCTGTGCTTGCTGCATCACCAGAAGGAGCGGCCTCACACTGAGCAGGGTGCTGGGTGCACAGCTTACACACTCCCCATTGGCTAGCTGAAGACTCTTTCCCCTTTTACAGAAGTTGATTTGTCTGCCTCTTCCATAGTCAGTGACTACCCAATCTGGACTAACAATAATAATCTTATTAACGATGACAGTAATAGCAATTACCATCTGCTCAGGGCTCGCCGTGTGTCACACTGTGCAGAGAGTACTTTCATGTATTAGTTAATTCACTGCTTAGCAACCCTGCGCTTATCTCTATTTTACAGATGGGGAATGGAGGACAGAAAGAAGAAGTCTCCTGCCTGTGGTCCCACAGTCACATAAGCAGCAGAGCTGGGATCTGGGCACAGGCTCCAGCAGCCCATTCACTGCTCTCTGCTGCCTTTGTCTCGGGGTCGGGGACACACAAGTAACAAGGAGGTACACAGCTGTGCCTGGAGAAGGTTCAGGGTGACGGAGGACAGTCTGTGTGGCCCCGGCGAGCAGGGCAGGGGTAAGAGTACCTGGAGGGGCCTATGGCAAGAGGTTGGCATGTCTAAGAAACAGGAGATTTTTAGGCTGGAAGCTGTGGAGGTCAGATGTGGCGGAAGACTACTGGGCAGTGAACCGAGATGGCGTTGCGTAGTTCTCAGTCAAGAGTACAGACACGGGGCCAGGGAGTGGCTCAGCTTTGCAAGAGCAAGGCCCCTAACTCCGGTCTCCCGGACCCACGTGAAAAAGCTGGGTGTGCTGGTGCACGTCTACAATGCCAGAAATAGGAAGGTAAAGACGGGCGGACTCTTGGGGCTCACTGGCCAGGCTGGTGATGGTGTTCTTGAACAAAGAATTTCATGGCCACCTCCTCTTCTCCACATTCACGCACATGTACATACATATACATATATAGAAAAATGCCACAAAATAATTTTTAAAAAAGTATAAACTCCATGACATGTGTACTGAAATCTCAAAACATCACCTTGCAGAGCCCAGTAAGTAACAGTCACTGCTGTCCCAACCTGAGTGGCTTCCATCAGGTTACTAAACCTCTCTGGGCCTCATCTGTACAACAGCAACAGTGACACTCAACCCCTAAGGTTGTCACATTAGATAATTCAGTTATGGACTTAAAACCTCTCAGGACTGTGCCGGGCTCTCAGCAAGAGCTCGCTTCTAGGTTACCTGGTAGACAGACTGTCCCCACCCCACTCCAGGCTTCCCCACACATTCATCCAGCTGCCTATTTGATGGGGGGAGGTGAGACTGGGAAGGGGAGAGCCAAGAAACAGAAGGAATGAGGCAAAATTAATCTGTGATCAATACTGCTTGTGGCCGCTACGGTGACAGGCAGCAGATAAACACATAAAGAGAACCGGAGAGCAGCTTACCCTGGCAGCTGCTGCCATTAGCCACTTGGCCCAATTACGCAGGCTGCCGCATAACCTTCTATCATTAGGCACTCCATGACATTTTATTTGTGGCTGTCTTCCTCCCTCCCCACTGTATTTAGTCTGCTTTCATCTGTGAAGGTCTAGCTAGCCTCACTTGAGGCTCTGGCTGAGGTAATTTAGAGTTAAGCATTATTTTATAGTATGTAAATAATGAGTTATAGGCAGGCTGGATAAAAGGCAATGCCCGCTTCAGCCAGAGCCTCAGCAGCCTGGGAAGGCTGGCTGGCTGGCACACACTCTCCCTCAGTCAGGTGTCTGGACAGAACCGGGCTTCAACCTGGCTGGTCTCCTAGAAGATAGTACAACAACTGAGTGATGGATCCGTGTTTCCCACTGAAGGCTCCCCCACCCCTCAATTCTGCTACAAACTACTTTCAACTCCTCACCCTATCCTGTGCCCACAAGCTTGGCTATGACACCCTGCAGCTTTTCAAGGGGTCAGCGGAATACGGTATGAGCAGAAACTTAACTATTCTTGAGCCACTGTGCACACATACCTGTCACTCCCAAAGATGGAGAGAGACAGATACGAAGCAGAAACAATGGAAGCGGGCCAAAGCTGAGCCCGGCTTACAGACCGGAGCTACTTCAGCAGAGAGAAGCCCAGCTACACACTGGGTTCAACAGGCAGACACAGCACACTACAAAACACCACTGGGACTACGAGTCCGAGGTGTAGAGCCCTTGCCTGCTTTGTGCAAGGCCCCGAGTTCCATCCCCAGCACCCCCAGTCTTACTAAAAAAAGTAAAGAGAAAGGGAAAGTATGCACCAAGTGGTGTGTGCTGTGTATGTATTGTCTGCCCACCTGCTACAGGGTGGGGTATGTGGGAAAGCAGGCTAGCAGCTGGACAGGAAATGTTTGTCCATCCATCTCTCACTAGGTTATGGGTGCCTCTGGCTGGGCTGGGCCACCTCTATCTAAGATGCTGCTTGGTTAATAGCAATATTCAAAAGCAGCAGCCACCACACTGCAATGGATGGCCGCAATGATATGTTACAGCACATTCCCAATGGCCAGGTCAGGCTCCTTTATCCTTCTTTCAACAGAGAGTCCTAGTGAAGGACGGGGCAGTCTAGCTTGCATTCTTAAGAGGGAGATTGAAGTATAGGACTGTTTGTCCATTGGTTATGAACACAGTAATAGTGTGAGGCCTTTCCATTCGCCAACCACAATGAGGAGCGCCATTGCCTGGACAGCTGCTCTCCAACTCCAGTGGGTTCTGCACACTGTGAGACCCCTACCCTTGCTTTCAACACAGCCTTGCCTGTCCTTGTCTGTCTGTGCCCTTCCCACCCAGACCAGGCTGCAAGATGCTGGTGTGCAGGGCTGGTACCTTGCACAGCAGTAGCTGGGAGCTTGGGTGAGTCACAGAGGAAGGTTTTAATCCTGGCTCTGCCATTTGTCTAACAGCTTTACACAAGTCTCATCATGTCCCTAGGGATCATTTTCGTCCTCTATAAATAGAGGGGTCTCAGTGATAAGAACAGGTTCCTTAGAGGCTTACAGTATGAATGAAAGGCTAATGGTGGGGCCTGGCGTGGGCTCGGTGGCATCCATGATCCTCTTCTCTCTGATGGGTTACAAGTGGCAGAAGGTAAGGTTCGGAGGGAGATGGTGTCATGACTTCTGCTCTTCTGCCCTGTTCAGTCTTGAAAAGGAGGCGGCCATCTGTTCTCACACTGTGAGGGAGGCCTTAGATACCACACTCCAAGCGTAAACAGAAGCTGTCCATTCTTGGATAAATAGTGCAAACCACCTCGGAGAGCTCACCAAATTTTCTTTACTTACAGTATCTACTGCTGCCCATATTGCTTCTTTTGACTTCCAGGTTCCACCACTTTTTTTTTTTTTTTTAAAGAATAGTAGTTTACTAAACACACCAAACCATACAGCAGAGGAAAACAAGCCCCTGGGGCTCTGCAGCTACACCGTTTCAGGCTGGGGTAGACGTCCTCTGTTCTATACGCCTATATGTAGAAGTTCATTTTCCAACTGCACAGTCAGGCAGGAGCCCAAGCTTGTGAGCCTCCATTTATATTCCAGCCTTGGTGGGCTCCCCCACCCCTCGCTCCTGCTCTCTGCTCCCATGTTAAGCAATTCCTCTCCCCGGAGCCCCTGGCTGCCGTCATCATTCTCACTTAGGCAAACTCTATCTATGGATTTCATTCCTCTAATTTTCTCCCATAAATCAATCCTCCCTCCCCTTGGCTGCTGCTGTTCTGTCTGGATTGCGCCTTTAGTCAATGTTCATCTCATCCAATTCTGTATTCAATGAAGGGTTATCAAGTGCCAGCTTCATGCAGGGCACTATGGAGAGGGCAGTGAAGTAGGCAGCCCATGTGCTAGGCGAGGGTGCCAGAAAAAGACAGCATAAACTGTATGGTTTATAAACAATGAAGACTCATTTTTCACAGTTCTGGAGACTGGGACGCATACCATGAAGGCTCTGGAGACCCCTGGTGAAGACCTCCTAGTTCATCTCCTAGTTCATCAATGGCACGTCCTTGTCATATGACCACAAGATGAAAAGGGTCTCAGGCCTCTTTTATAAGGGTACAAATCTTATTCACAAGGGCCCACTCCCATGGTATAATCACTTCCAAAGATCTACCTCCTAATATAATATTTGGGTATATTAGCTACTTGTCTCACTGCTTTGATAAATACCCAGATGAAAGCAATTTAAGGAACAAAGGGTTTCTTTTGGCTCCTAGTTTGCAGATACAATCCATCATAACGGGAAGTCCTCGTGGCAGGAGCATGATGCAGCTGGTTAGTCTGAGCCAACAGTGAGCAAACAGAGAACAGCGAATGCTCTCTTCCTCCATTAATTCAGGTCAAGCCTAGGGAATGGAGCCGCCCTCATTTAGGATAGGTCTTCCCAACTACCTAATCAAGACACCCTCTCACAGGCGTGCTCAGAGGCTAACCTAACCTAAATAATGTGTCACAGGTGTGTCTAGAAGGCTTGTCTCCCAGGTGATTCCAGGTCCTGCCAAATAGACAATCAATATTAACATCACAGAGGTTAAGATTTCAACCTTTGAAAGTGAGGTGGGGGCCTAAACATTCAGGTCCCTGCTGGGAATTTAGACTCATTATCTCATAGCATAGCTAGCGCCTAAGCTGGACATCTGGATTCAACTCCATCCCCTTTGCCTATAAGATGATAAACTCAAAACAGATTACTCATAACTAACATGTCTTGGCTTCATTTTTTCATGGTAAAATCTGGATAACAGTAACTGTTCCATGAGGTGCTGGGAATTTTCAGTGAAGGGAAGTACTCAAAACACGGTACACACGATGGTTTCCAATGATTATCCCCACTGCCCACTTAACACTGCCTTCTGGGTGGCATGTGTAACTGTCCCTGGGAAGGAGACAGCCATTAGCTCTCCACAGGACAGTGGTGGACAACCTGAGGTCATGCGATGAGGAAGGATTTGACCGTTGGAAGGAAGAAGGCCTTCTCCTCACCCCACAGTCTACCTTAGAATTTGCTTCCCACTTATCCTAACTGGATATAAATCCCTAGGAGGAGGGGACCGCCACATACAACTGTGCATTTGTCTCCAGACGAGAAATATCACTGAGGGAGTCTGTGCTGTGCTGTTAAGGACAAAGATGACAAGAATGCCAGGACAGCTTGGGGACAGAGGAGAACAGGACCCACAGCCCACAAAAGGATACTTCTTGATTCACACCACACATAAGAATGAATTCAAGATGGCTCAGATACCTACACGTAAGAGCTAAAACAAAGCTCTTACTTTGTCTTTTAGAATATTCTAAGACCTGTCTGCCATGTACTCTGATGACACTCACACCTATACTCTCTTTTGTCTCTCTTCAGCCTCCTGATGGTCCACTGTCTACCCTTTTGTCTTAGACACTTTTCAAAATCTAGACTGTGCATGCGAAAGAAAACACACGCTATTGGTCTGAGTAAAATGATAAAGTCTTAAAAAGAATACAGAGCTGTAAGTCTTCGGTACCCTGGATTAGGATTGGATTAGGCACCAAAAGTACAAGCAACAAAAGAAAAACTTATGAACTGAATTTATCAAAATTAAAATTTTTCTACTGCAAGTGATAACTGTTAAGAAAATGATACAACAAAATACTCACAGGACAAAAGGAAACGTTTTTTAAGTCATATATTTGATAAAAGACTTACTTGGACTTCAACAATAAAAAGGTAAATAATATAAAATTGGGCCAAAGACTGAATAGACATTTCTCAAAAGAAACTAGGTGGTACAAGTCTGTATTCCAGCACTTGAGAACTGGAGGCAGGAAGATCAGGGCTTCAAAGCAAACCTGAGCACACAGCCAGTTCAAGGCCAGAGTTCGCCACATGAGAGCCTGTCTAAATAAAAAAGATACAAAGCATATCAACGGCCGAGAAGCACACCAGAGAATGATCAACTCTTAAACACCAGCCACCAAGAAAACAAACCGAGACCACAATGAGATGCCATTTTACACCATGAGGTTGGCTGCACAGAATGAGCAAGCAACCAAAGTCCCCAAACAGGTAATCACACCCAAAGGTGAGACACAGAGAAATCAGGACCTCGGTGCACTGCGATGTGGACACTTTGGAAAACAGGTTGGTAATCATTCAGAACACACATTTTCTACATGGTCCAGCAATTCTACCCCTAGGGTTACTCCCGAGAGAAATGAACGCCTATAATTCCCATACCAAAGCCGCACACCTGTGTTCACAGCAGCATTGGTTCAACAGCTTGAAAAGTAGAACTAGTTAATGACGACGGACATGGACGAAAGTGGACTGTCCACATGATGGAATATTACTTGGCAATAAAAAAATAAAGTGATGCATACTGCAGATTAGCTGAAACTTGCCAACACTCCAATAATGTCCTAGTTAGGGTTTCTATTGCTGTGATGAAACACCATGACCAAAAAGCAAGTTGGGGAGGAAAGGGTTTATTTGGCTTATACTTCCATATTACTGCTCATCCTCAAAGGAAGTCAGTACAGGAACTCAAACAAGACAGGAACTTGGGGGCAGAAGATGATGCAGAGGCCATGGAGGGATGCTGCTTACTAGCTTGCTCCCCCATTCCTTGCTCAGCCTACTTCCTTATAGAATTCAGAACCACCAGGCCATGGATGGCATCACACACAATGGGCTGGGCCCTCCACCAATTACTAATTAAGAAAATGCTTTACAGCCAGATCTTATGGAGGTATTCCGTCAATTGGGGTTCCCTCCTTTTGGATGACTCTAACTTGTGTCCAGCTGACATAAAACCAAAGCCAGGAGAGATAAGTAGAAGTCACAAACACCACACACCATAGAAATAAAGTCGTAATTATTTCCCTGGCCCCATTCAACAAATGCCGGTCACTTTCCAGCCCTAACACAGTAGTTAAAAACTTACCAGCAGAAGCCGGGCGTTGGTGGCGCACGCCTTTAATCCCAGCACTCGGGAGGCAGAGGCAGGCGGATCTCTGTGAGTTTGAGGCCAGCCTGGGCTACCAAGTGAGCTCCAGGAAAGGCGCAAAGCTACACAGAGAAACCCTGTCTCGAAAAACCAAAAAAAAAAAAAAAAAAAAAACAAAACTTACCAGCAGAATTACCATGTGACTGTCCTGCCCCTCTCCAATCCTAAGTTTTTTCCAGCTAACTTGCTCTCAGGTACCAAACACTCCCGAGAACTGACCATGCTACCCTTTTCTTTAACAAATGCTGTCTCAAGAAACTCTGAGCACACCAATTTCCACCTTTCAAGTCTTTTCCAAAAGGACACAAATATCTTGTAGAAACATATGAATTTGGCTGGAAGATCAAGAACTGCAAGTTCAATAGAGAAGAAAATACCACTGTCAAGCATTGTGGAATATTAGTTTAAGATGTGTTAATTCGTTTATGTTGAGGGATTATTTGTTTAATGATGCAAAGATGTGTTGCATTCTTTTATGTTGCATTTGTTCAACTTGGTAAAGCTGTGGTACTTTGCCTGCCTAAAATAAAGGAATGGATCTAAGAAAGAGCTGAACAGCTATTAGCTGGACAGATGAGGGATAGGCAGGGCTGCCAGGCAGAGAGAATAAATAGGAGGAGAAATCTAGGCTAAAGAAGAAAGAGAAGAGCTAGGAATGAGAAAAGGAGAAGGAGAGGAGGACACCAGAGGCCAGCCACCCAGCCACCTAGCCAGCCACAGAATAAGAAGGAAAGAAAGATATATAGAATAAAGAAAGGTTAAAAAGCCCAGAGGCAAAATGCAGTTAAAGAGAAACAGGATAATTTAAGTTAGAAAAGCTGGCTAGAAACAAGCCATGCTAAGGCTGGGCATTCCTAAGTAAGAATAAGTCTCCGTGTATTTATTTGGGAGCTGGGTGGTGGGTCCCCAAAGAGTAAAAAACACCAACTACAGTCAAGGGCATTCCTGCTCATACCAGAAAGTGCCCTTGGGATGAGTCATCTACACTGCCAACTTGACTAGATTGGCATCCTCATAGGACATGAGGGAAGCACAGCTCCAGAAGCATCTATGAAGGCGACTCCAGAATCTATTGAGTCATGAGGGATCTTGACCTGATGAAAGAATTCATCCAAGAAGGATTCATAATGGACGGAGCTATTAGGACGTGGGCCTTGGTGGAGGACAAATAGTCACTGTGACAGTGTGTCCTTGGCCTTGACTCTTCCTTTTCCTCTGCTTTCAGTCCACTAAGAGGTCAACAGCTCTCCTTGGCCACAGGTACCCACTGCCTCGATGGCCTGCCCACCTGAAAGAGGCCAAGGGATTATGGACTGAACTCTCTGAGACAATGAGTCAAGATAAATCTCTCCTCCCTTCAGATGTCAGTCACAGGGGTAGGAAGTTAGCTAACACTCCCCTTGACTGAAGCACAGCCACCATGGCAGAACTCAGTCACAGGCCACCATGGCTTCTCTCCATTAGGTCTCAGATCTATAGGAGTGCTGAATGCTTGGTTAATTTCAAAAACACATGGTACGGTTCCAATTTGAACACTTTAATGAAATCCAGCAAGGGACACTGTGGAAGCAAAAAGATGTCAAAGGCAGAACCAGGATTAGTTTAGAATTCAGCAAATTAGTCTAGTTGGCTTCGAGTTTCAGTTCACATCCCAGTTTAAATATAGTATGTATTTAATATGATGTGAAGTCATATTTTAACACCTCCCAACTGTGAGGACTTTGCAATTCTAATAGAAAACACGCCATAAATTAGCCTGAGGTGACGTGTCGCTTTCACGTGTCTCTGAGTGTGATTGTCTGGAATGGATCAGGATTCTAGAGATTTTTCCCTCATTCCTTTTTCTTCTAGATCCTGAATATTACTGTCAAATCAAAATCTTCTCCTTCTGAATAAAGAAACTTCCTCCAAACTAATCAAGATTTACATGAGGCTTTCAAACAGGTAGCCACCCAGAGAGGCACATGATGAAGGGAGGTGCCTCTCCCGTTCAGTGAGGAGTCCAAAAACCAAACTCCCAATGAGGTTTGCTGAATGGACAAAAGTTAACTTGAGATGCACCTGGTATCATAACTGACACAGGACACATCTGGAGGAATTGCCACACCAGTCTACCACCCCACCCCACCCCACCTCCGCCCCACTGTGTTCCATCTCTAGCTGCATCTGGGTGTTCACACCCTAGAATGTTCCACTGTCGTTTCCACTTTCATAAGGCCATGAGGCAAGACGCCAGATGGAACCAAGCCTGACCCAGGATCCTTGCTGGGAAGCAGGATGGAAGAAGGTTTTGTCACCCATCCAGAGCAGAGTCCTCTGTGACCTCAGCAGCTTGTTTTGAATTTGGTGTTTCTACAAAGATCATTAAGGCTGGAGTTCAATGGCACTTGGTTACACAGGAGGCCTGGTGGCTCACGGGAATGACACCCACACTTAGTAGTGCCTGCTGAGCAGCCTGCAGACTTCTCTCACATTTCCTCTCAGCAGCCCTGGAGGCAGGCAATAGTTGTCTTGTGTTGAAGAGGGTCAGACTGGTTGAGGAACTTCAACAGAGCCGTCTTCCCTGCCTAGTGCAGGGCTGGCATGAAGAATAAACCTCATTCCCATTTCCATCTCATGCCAACAAAGAATGAGTTAGACATTATGGCTCAGCTCCTGTCAAAAACACCATGTGGAGAAGGAGTGGGGCATCACTTAGGGAATGTGACCAGAAAGCTTTGCGAGATGAGACAGGGCAGGGCAGGATCTGAGGGCAGTCTTCCCGGCCTAGGTGCCCAGCCTCACCCCCTTGGAGAGAGCTCAGTAATGCAAGGACCTGAGGAAGCCAACAGGAAATGAGGGGAGGGTGGTCTGTGGATAAAGTAAAATGGCAGGGTGGGTTCTGACCAGTTCCCGACCCAGGCAGAGCTATCAGTGGTCTAGGGACGTAGCTTTCTGATGGAGTGTGGTTCTAACGACCTACTTCTGTACAACTGAGCAATCTCACACTGAAGGGCTTCTAACAACGACATGTAAACTCTCACAGGTTCTGTGGTTTAAAATTCTGGAGAGTGAAGTCCATTCTTGTTTGGGGCCTCAAGCTCTGTGACAGACAGACAGACAGACTAGTGTGGTCGAAGCTGAACTGGCAGTAGGCTGAAGTGCCAGTGGTTCCACAAACATCTCTCTCTTCGTGCAACTCTTGTGGACGCTTTGTGAAGACTGGCTTGGGCTTCCTCACAGCATGGCAGCCTTGTCCACCATCTTTATATGACAACGGAAGCCTGACGAAAGCACAGTCCAGACAAGAAGCCCTGTGGCCTCCTGTATCCTGTGACTGGGTGTTGTGAGTCTCAGCACGACATACTTTGCTGTGTCACAAAAGCCGAGCCAGTTTCTGGGAAAGGGGACACAGCTCCAACTCCCAAAGGGAGAGGTGCCAAGGAATTTGTGACCTCACTTTAAGAGGGCCAGACTGAGGCTGGAATAAAGACAGAAGGGAGGGGATCATCGATGAGGTGGAGGCTTGCACTGGGAAGAAGGATGCACTCCAGTCACTTCCTCCCCAACCACAGCGTGTTCCTCAAGAGAAGCAGGCAGGCATTGGCACACCAGAGTGAGGTTGAGGGAAAATCTATAAAAGGGTCTGAGCCACCTGGGGAAGAGCAGTCTGACAGATCAGCTAAGGAGGACAAAGTATCTGTCCTTGGAGAATTCCTTCCGATGCAAACTGACCTAAATTGGGGGCCAGCTGACCTCTGTGCGCAAAAAAAAAAAAAAAAGGCCCAACCAGAGTCAGGTTTCTGTCATCTGAAAATGAACTAAAACCTTGGTCCCGTTCCAAAACCAAGATAAAAGCATGGCTCTCCAAGGGTCACCACAGCTTTAGAACAAATTGGCTTATGGAGGAAGAAACAAACATGGGAAACACCTTCGACTTGACATCTGGGGTGGCTGAAAGGGGTCAGCATCACAGGGCGTGTCCAGGGCGCTGCCAGGAGTGCAGCCTGCTGGCACTGCAGAGTACTCCAGCACTGGCCCAGGTGGCTTGTGGGAACCCTCAGAGGGAAAAGTGCATCAGCGTTGTCTCTCAGGCTAAATGGATTGATGCCAGTCAGAGCAGCAATACTTGTCCCAAAAGTCTGTGGACACGTTGTTTCCCCAAACTAATCTTTGAACTATTGGTTCAAATTAAAATGGTGTGCAGCAGATTCTGGGGTTAAATAATTTCCAGTATTTATCCTTTTCCTGATATGAATTCCAGAGTTTGGGCTAGGCACTGTGAGAAAGGAAAGATTTTCCTGCTTCCCTTGCAGCTTAGGTGTGATCACGTGACTAAGTTCAGGTCACCAAAAGTGTGTGTGCAACCCCTTGGTCATTGCCTTCAAGACTACCTGGTCCTGGTCCTCTCCCTTCTGGCTTCTGGTCTGAGGTCTGGGAAACAGGAACTGTTGGAGCACCTGTTGGAACCTGATGAGGGCAGACTGTCTCACTGGCAGCCATGCCAGGCTTTTTATGTGAGTGCTGGGATTCAGACCTGGGTCTTCATGCTTGTAGACCAAGAGTTCTTACACACTGAGCCATGTCCTCGGCCACATCAGTTCTGTCTCTGGATATATTCTTCCATTTGTCTAGAGGCCCAGCCCCACACATGTATCTGTATCCACTTTTATTTATCCTGACTGGGCAAAGATTTCATTTCTCAGAAGTTTCACCATACCCTGCCAAAAAACCCTGCCATCCTATGCCTGCCCGCTGCTTTCCCTGAGGTCGGTTCATTCTCTGTTACAACATTTATCACACTTTAGGGTAATTATCAGGAGAGGATTATGTTTCTCCATTGCAAAACTGTGAGCAACTTTGATCTGATCTGGCTTTGAATTTCCTCCAGTGCTGGGAGGGGCTGGTCAGTCTCAGACAATACAAATAGTGATGTAGGAATGAGTGCTAGGAAGGGTCAACAGAGGAGAGTGTTGATGGAGTCAGCAAGTTGAGGGTCACACTCAGTCTATGGATGGAGATGTTCGGTAACACAGCTGCCCCGGGCTGTGAGAACCTGCAGAGCAGACTCAGAGAGAGAGAAAAGCAGTCAATTGAACAGGTGACCCCACTTCCCTGAAACCTGGTCCTTCCACTCAGACAAGGCACACTCTGCAAATGTCTCGGTTAGTGTCTCCCATTCCCCAGGGACCAGAAGAGGGGGAGAGGCCAGAGCTTGTGCAAGATAGGCATGGGGAGACTTCGGCAGCAGCTCAGCAGATTATCACTGTGGGTAAGAGACCAGGAAGCAATTACTGCCATGAGTGCAGAATCGGTCTGATTTGCTTCCAAATGAGGGGTGTTTCAGAAATCTTCAAACTCCTGCTGCAGTGGTTAAAGGGAAGGACGATTCGGATGCAAACACTCAATTACCACAAAGAAAAGCCCACGGGTACAGAAAAGCGGCAATCAGCCGCTCCCGGCCTCCTTCTGTTTCTTCCAATGAAGTCAGCATTTTCTGTCTTTCCCAGCCCAGCTGGGATTTCAAATTCTTAAATTAAAAGCAGAAGGGGGAAAAAAAAACTGGCTTTCTTATTCCTCTTGCTAAATGGACCTCCAGCAGTCTTTGTCCAACTAAAGCTGAGTGAAATCTTTAAGGGATGACTTTTCCTTAGGACCCCTCGAAGGAAGTTCTTGACATCACTGGATGGCCACAGTCTTAGGACAAACAACATCCACCCATCAAATCCCAGGCTGTGTGACACTCTGGGTCATCTATTAACCTAGATTTTTCTTCTGAGCGATCTCTTTGCCATCCCTACTTAGAAGAACTAGGCTAAAATGAGCAGCTCCTCCATCCCAAGCTCTCTACTACATGTCTAGTAATTATCTTAGTGGCTCAGTCGCTTGGATGTGTTTAGTGACAGACAGCAAAGGTCTTCCAAACCATACACACTTTTTCCTCTCAATGATGTGGGCTGGTGCAGGGCTTGAGGCCCCAAAGCAGAAAGCAATCACAACTGGCCGGTTCCTCACAGAGTCTCCAGTCCACCAAACTACTGTCCCTGCAGTGGCCCGCACAGCCCACCTTCCTTCTTGATGCCCTCGTCCACTTTGTCGCTGTGCCTTGTTGATTCTGATTTTACTTCCCCCTAAAAATACTGGCTCAACTAGTCGCACTGTTAACACCTTCACGTGCTGGTTAAATCTTGACTACCAATCTGACGGTCTAAGGGACAGTGAGAGTTCTCACAGCGTACCACTGGGCATGCCTGTGGGGGCATTTCTAGAGATGACTAGATCACGAGAGCTCTGAGCTAACCAGGTTGAACAGTGAGACTGTGGGGGTGCAGGTGGGGGTACAGGTGGGGGTTAATTGGAGAAAGTGTGCCTCCAGAAGCATGCCTGTGAAAGGTCTAACTTAGCTCTGTTCTATCATCCTTCTGTTTCCTGCTGCCATGAAGTGAACAGCCTCAGGCCCACACACGTCCACCAGTGTGACACTCTGGCCTGCCTCAGGCCCACACACGTCCACCAGCTGACACTCTGGCCTGCCTCAGGCCCACACACTTCCACCAGTGTGACCTCAAGCCCACACAACTATTTTCTCTGTTTTCATTTTGGGGTAAGGTTCTAGTAGTCTGGAGACCACTGAAATGCAAGGAACCGTCTTAGGGTTTCTATTGCCACAATGAAACACCATGACCAAAAAGCAAGTTGGGAGGAAAGGGTTTATTTGGCTTACATTTCCACATCACTGTTCATCACCACAAGAAATCAGGGCAGGAACTCAAGCAGGGCAGGAACCCAGAGGCAGGAGCTGATGCAGAGGCCATGGAGGGGTGCTGCTTCTGACTTGCTCCTCATGGCTTGTTCAGCCTGCTTTTTTATAGAATCCAAGACCACCAGCCCAGAGATGGTAAGACTGGCCAGCACAGGAACCCTGCACCTTAGTAAGCACACTGCATGTCTTGGGTCTCCTTATGTCAGTCAATATTCCACTGGTCAAAGGAAGCCCGAGACTCATGAGCAGAGGCATTTTCTTTGGCCATTCATTCTGCCAGTACGGTGAAAAGGGTCTCAGAGAGCGAAGAACTGAGAATGGTAATCCAATCCACTACACAGCGGACAGCAGAGGGGGCCCATGGGAGAAGACCACGTTCTAAAGTTCAGCATTAGCTAAGTAACAATTCTTTCCACGAACCATAAATGTTTGTAAAAAGCACAGAATCCACAGAGTTAGCAGTGGTAGCTGGATATGGTGACCAGATGCCACCAAGATACTTTCTCCTTGGTTCTATAAACTGGCCATAAACATATTCCCTATAAGCACAGGCTCTAGTAATGTATCAGAGCACCACAAAGACAGACTGACTGAGGCATTGTCAACGTGACAGAGCCTACACTTATCTCAGTGGAAAGCTTTGGTTGGGGAATCATCTGGATTATAATGGCCTGTGAACATGTCTGTGGGGATTGTCTTAACTATTCATTGATACAGGAGGGCTCAGCCCACTGTGGGTGGCACCATCCTTAGGTACGTGATCCTAGGCTATATAAGAAAGCTAGGTAAGCATGAGCCAGAGAACAAGCCAGAAAGGGAACCAGCAAGCAGCATGCCTCCATGGTTTCTGCTTTGGGATCCTGTCCTGGTTTCCCTCAAAGATGGACTTGGAAGTATAAGACGAAACGAAATAAACCCTTTCTTCTGCTAAACTGTGCTTATCACAGTAACAGAAAAGAAACTAGAATAGGCCTAGAGGGGGTAAGAAAACAAGAGGGGAGTGACCTTGTGCGGAGGTTCCACCTCCACCAACTCCAGTTCCAGAGCCACTTGGGGACAGAGCTAGGGAGCTAGGAGCTAAGGTGGGTACAGGTACAGGAAACGAGTCTCTTGAAATAGAGGTTGAGAGGTATCTTTTAAACCCATCATGGCAGACCAGCTCTCTCCCCAGAGGGTTCTTCTCAGAAGCCCCAGGCCCTCCCTCCCCTGTCTCCCTTGGGTCATGTTACTTGGTCTGTCCACTTGGATGACTCTCCAGCCCTTCACATCTGTTACTAGTTCTGGTGTCCCATAAAAGGTGTGGCTGTAGTTTAGTGAGGGGCCACTTCTTGGGGACTGCAGGAGCCGGGTAGGACTGCAGTAATGGTAGCACTGACTTGTGGGTGAGGTGTTCAATCGTAGAAATCTACTGTGGCACAGTGTGGGAAACTAGAAATCCAAAATTAAGGTCGTGGAAAGGGGGCTCCCTCTGAAGGCTGTGAGGACAGTCTGCTCCATGTCCTTCTCCTGGCTTCTGGTTTCTTGGCCATCTCTGCGGCAAGCATCCTCCTCTTCTGCTTTTACGTCTTACAATGTTCTCCCTGTGTGTATGTCTGACACCTAAATTCCCTTACTATAAGGACACTAGTCGTATCAGGGGCCCACCCTACCCTAATGGGACCTCATCCTAAGTAATTATATCTTCAATGATCCTATCCTTAAATATGGCCATATTCTGTGGAACTGCAGGCAGGGTCTGGATTTTGAAAAATTAATTTTGAGGAGAAAAAGCCATAATTTATGGTGGTATTGTGTTCCCCAAAATATTGTGTACCCTAATAAACTTATCTGGGGTCAGAGAACAGGACAGCCACAATATTAAACAGAAGTTAGGCAGTGGTAGCACACGCCTTTAATCCTAGCATTCCAGAGACAGAAATCCCTCTGGATCTCTGTGAGTTCAAGGCCACATTGGAAACGGCCAGGCGTGGTGATACACACCTTTAATCCCAGAAAGCCAGCCTTTAATCCCAGGGAGTGGTGGTAGAAAGGAGAAAGGTATATAAGGCGTGAGGACCAGAAACTAGAGGCATTTGCCCTGGAGAGGCATCTGGCCTGGAGAAGCATTTGGCCTGGAGAAGCATTGGCCTGGTTAAGCATTCAGGCTTCTAGCAGCAGTTCAGCTGAGACCCATTCTAGATGAGGACTCAGAGGCTTCCAGTCTGAGGAAGCAAGACCAGCTGAGGATCCAGCAAGGTGAGATAGCTGTGGCTTATTCTGTCTCTCTGACCTTCCAGTGTTCACCGCAATACCTGGCTGAGGTTTGATTTTATTAATAAGAACTTTTAAGATTCTTGCTACAATAATTCAATAAGACAGCAAGATCCCAGTATGCTTGCAGGCCTGGAACCTGACAGGTTCCTCATCACACATCGACTGAGAGAAATGTCCAAGTTGCGAAATGCTAACACTCAAATTCCAAGCTCTAACACTCTCCCCCCCTCCCCCCTCCCTCTCCCTCTCTCTCACCTTCCCTGATGCATGCATGTACACATCACACACCCACACGTGCACACATGCACACACACACCACACGTGCAGAAGAAACAGCACAAAGCTGTCGTTGCTGGCTTCTGGTGAGGTGCCAAGCCTCAAACAGCCTTCCATTCTCTTGAAGCCTTATCACCAGGGCACAGCAAGAAAATAAAGATGCTCTGCCAGGTGCGAAACTCGCCCACTAACTCCCTGCTGGGGTGGCTCCCTAGGCAGAACTCACCTCAAAAATGCTATGGGGGAGCCCAGCAGTGAGGTACTCCTTTACTGAGCAGACATGTGAGCACCAAGAGGAGGAACATTCCCGTTTCACAGTTCCTCCTCCCCCTTTAGCTCACTGCACCTGGAGCTAGACTGCTTCCTGGAGTTCTAGAGTACCACAAGGTAGAGGTGACAGGGGGTGGTGGTGGGCAGGGTGAGAAGCAGGAGCAAGCCTCTACTCAAGTTCACATCTCGGATCCCTACTTGCTTGTGTATGCACTTGGCCTATGTAGTCTTTAGCTCTTCATCCAGAAGGAGGGGGCAGGAGCTCAGGCTGCTGGGGTGAGGGTGGGGTTGTTAGAACAGAGCAGGACAACATAAGGAGGATGTAGACAAAGGTCCCTGAGGCCAAGTTTGAATTCCAGCATGGGCAGTTCCTACAAAGTCCTGTGTGGTCCCCTTCCAAAACCCGGCTGATCACCAAGACCTGGGACTAGAACACTAATCACAAGAGTCCCCTTGAGAGGCACTCTGTGTACAAGGTATCTAACACCTTGGGGTCCCCTGCAAGGCTACAACTGAGGTTTCACGGGAGGCTCCCCCTCCAGCCTCACTTCTGAGCTCAGCTGCTGGTAGACCTCAGTTCCTTGCTGGCTTTAGGCTAGAGTCCCCCCTCAGCTCCCTGCCACAGGAGCCTCTGCGTTGCAGCTGACAACATGGAAAAGGCTTCCATCAGAGAAAGCAAGACCGAGTAAGAGGGAAGGGGTACTCATGACCTAAGCCTGGAAATGGAGCCCCACCACGTTTGCTGCATTTCTCTTGTTAAAAGCAGGTTCTAATTTGTACATCTGTTCACACAGCATTATTCACAATAGTCAAAAGGTGGGAGTGTCCCAAGTGTTTACCGACAGCGAAATCAAATGTGGTATATCAATGAAAAGGAACATTATTCGGCCTTTAAAAGGAAGGAAACAGCCATCCATGCTATAAAATAGATGAACCTTGATGACATGCTAAATGAACTAAGCGGTCACAAAAAGGACAAATGTCATGTGATTCTACTTATACAAACACCTGAAACTACCAAGTTAATCAAGGCCGAGAGTAGAAAAGTGGTTACCAGGGTTATGGGGTGAAGTAGAGAACATTGTTTTCCCTTTGTTTCTTAAATACGTTCAGAATTTCAAGATGTAAAAGTCCTAGCAATTGGCTGCATAATGGAAAAATAATTTCTGCCATTTAACTTTAAAAAGCCAAAGTACTTTTCAAAAGTGAAGATAGTCAATTTTAAGCATTTTTTCAAAGAGAGGGAGAGAAAGAGAGAGAGAGAGAGAGAGAGAGAGAGAGAGAGAGAGAGAGAACAAGAGAAAGGGAGGAGACAGAGAAGGAGAGAACGAACTAGCCAAACAATCCAGATCATTTACAAAAAGGTGGGATTACACACAGGCATGAATGTCAGGAAGTGCCATCAGTAGACACCAAAGCCACATTCAGGTAGCATTGTCAAGGTCATCAGAATGGTGTTCACCACCATATGCATGGCAGCTGCTGCTACAACTAAGATACACAGCATCCTAGTTCCAAAGCATAGGATAGCCACAGTGAGGCTGTCCCAAAGCTATCCTTCAGAAAGGATCTTCTGCAGGCGACGTTGCAGATCAGTGAAGCCCTGATAAACTCTGAGCCCACCACAAAGTCTCTAACGCATCACACACAGCATGCTGCAACACACTCCCATAGTCTCCCCTGGGTCCCAGGTCCTAGCAGACTGTGTTGACGGTTTCAGAGAGGATCCACAGTGGATGGAGGCTGATTTCTACCTACTCAGATTAGGAGAAAAGCATTTTGAACAACTCATGTCCTTGCCTTGAAGCCAGTTTTATTCACTTCTTCCAAATAAACACTGTAAAACCTCTCTTTCTTTTCTCACATCAACTGAAAGCAAAGGATTTTTCAAAGGCTAGGGAGCCCAGGGGGTGAGCTCATGTGTAGAGGCGCTGAGCTGAGTACCCGGCGCACTGAAAGCGCCGAGAATCCCACGAGGCATGAGTGTACATTCTGTCCAGTGAAGAAGGCTTTGAGATGCTTTAGGAGACACTGCATGGAGCCCTGTCTCTCAACAGCCCAGTACAGGGAAGATTTTTCTCATAGGACTGGCATCCATTAGGCATGCAGCAAGGTTAGCAAGCAGTTCACATTTACAGGCTACAAAGTGGACCCTTGAATACTACACTGTCATTTGATGCAGGGAGAGAGACACCTCAGGAGGGATGTAGAAACACAGGTTGGCCAATGGGACTCACCTCTAAGACTTACTCATATCTTGTGCTTACTTTGGAACACATTCCTTAAGAGGGAATGGCAGAAACTTTCCTAGTGAACACATGACACCAGGACTTCTTGTTACTTTAATAAACTGTGGGCACTTTCATTCACACACCGAAACAAAGACATGGTGTGATACCACAGAGTGCAAGATAAGCACAGGTAACCACACAGAGATTTTTTTTCCATTTGTCAACACTTATGGACCCCATTATGGGTGAGGCACTGGGCTACTAGTTGGGACCCCTGGAATTAGAGAGGTAAAAGAGACACACCTTCCACATCTTGGTAGCTAGGAAAGATTCCCAGCACAATGGTCGCCTCACATGGAGGTACTACTCATCCTCTGATGCCATTTAGGTAGTGACTTAGAAGGGAAGACAGCTCTATGTGCAGTGTCCCTCAAAAGTTAGGTCACTGTGTATTTGTCTGTCACCAAACCTTTTCCCTTTTCCTTTTCATGTACTTTTTTTTGGGGGGGGGTACACAATGGGGGGGATTGTACCAACATGGTTCAAAGTCTTTAATTTGATACTGAGTGACTTCACACATGTCCTGGGGGAGGCAGGGTGTCTTAATTACTTTTCCACTGCTATGACAAAATGCTCTGACCAAAACTACTTAAGAGAGAAAGGTTTGTTTTGGCTCACAGTCCCAGAGGGACAGAATCCACCACAGTAGACTGACAATCAAAACGAACCACAACAGTCATCATGTCCGAAGCCAAAGGCAAAGCTTGGGAGCACCACCAACTATTTCCCAAATCTTTGTGTCTGTGGGAGTGAAACAGAGAAAAAAAGAAACAGAATTGAACAGCACTAACTTGAGCCAAACAGCCAAGTAGTCACCAGCCATCCCTCTGAGGGATAAACAATAACTCAGTCAGCAAAACAGCACAGGAAACTGGAAAAAGGGTTTTCAAATATGACCACCCAGTAGAATGCAGAACAATGGCCCAAACAAATCAGTATCCCTCACTCAAAGCTTCGATCTGAAGTACTTTTCATGAAAACACTCAGGCACAAGTGAGAGTAAGGTACATAAGAACACCAGAAGCTAGGCAAGAGAGTCTTCACAGGAAAATATCCTCCACACCTCCTCTCAGGTTATTTACTCAGCTTGATGACTGCCATTCCCCGTTGGCATTTAACACTGGCTCTACCTCACATATGTTTTCCTTTATAAAAATTTGACTTTGCAAAGGATAGCCACGCACAGTAGTTTAAAATTTCCTAGGTAAATGGTGAGCTCAAACTCTCTCTGAGGTTAGGGCTAGGTCAGAGCAGTTGCTCTCAGACTCGGGCATTAGAACCACCCAGCACGTTATTAAAACACAACTTGATTGGGTCGTTCTGCAGTGGGGCCCCGACGCCTGCATTCCAGGAGTCCCCACACGTGGCAGTGGCTGAGGCAGCTGGCTGCACACTTATTCTTACTGTAGCACCGATGAAGAACACACCCAAGCAGCAAGTTTTCCACAAAAGAACCTTCCACTTCTACCACCACACACCCCACCGAGTCCTTCCTGCAGATTCTGGCAAGGCTTGTTCTGACGCATGTTTTACCTTCTCTATGGCCCTCAGTCCTACAGACTGTAGAGGTCCTAATTCCTGCTCGGTCCACATCCCACTGGTGATGTGAGGATGGCTCATTTGCTCACTCATTCGTGCACTTATAATGACATAATAAACAGCAACCAAAATAAAAGCTAGGACCTTGAAAATAACCTGTATTTGTCCTCCAGGAACTTTCCCTACCTATGTCCACCTCCAAACATATTCCAAGCAGTTAAACCTCTTGCTTGTCTTGTAGTTTTATTAAATCTACAAACATGACCACTCAGGAGAACACGGAAAAACAAATAAGCTCCACCAACAAGCAACAATCTGGGTGAATTGTAGTCACATGACACTATTAATGGAAAGGAGAGATCACAAACAAATAGAACCAATTTGTAACATTAGGAACACTTGTTCTTCATAATATCTTAAAACAGATGCACACTTAAAAAGCTTTGTACTTTGTTGTCATCACTGAAGAAACACATGTTGGGAGCTGGGGATGCAGTTCAGCTGGTAGAATATTTGCTTAGCATGCGTGAAGCCCAGGGTTGCATCCCCAGCACCAAGGAAAACCAGGCACAGTGAGTGGATTATGCTGCTGTGGGATGTTCTGTATGGCAAATGTGTTGCTAATAAAACACTGATTGGCCTGTGGCTAGGCAGGAAGTATAGGCGGGACTAACAGAGAGAATAAAAAGAACAGGAAGGCGGAGGGAGTCTCTGCCAGCTGCCAGTCAGGACAAGCAGCATGTGAAGATGCCGGTAAGTCACGAGCCATGTGGCAAAGTATAGATTTATAGAAATGGATTAATTTAAGATATAAGGACAGTTAGCAAGAAGCCTGCCACGGCCATACAGTTTGTAAGCAATATAAGTCTCTGTGTTTACTTGGTTGGGTCTGAGCGGCTGTGGGACTGGCAGGTGAGAGAGATTTGTCCTGATTGTGGGCCAGGCAGGAAAACTCTAACCACATTATGCCTGTAATCCCAGAACCAGGGACGAGAGGAGGAAGGGTCCAGGTCATCTCGGGTATGCAGTAAGTTCTGAGGACAGCCTTGTTATGAGAGAGAGACCAGAGACAGAGACAGAGAGAGACAGAGAGAGAGACCGCACTCAAGGGAGGGAGGGAGGGAAGGAAGGAAGGAAGGAAGGAAGGAAGGAAGGAAGGAAGGAAGGAAGGAAGGAAGGAAGGAAGGAAGGAAGGACATGTTCACCAAACGAGATCCCGTGAGTCTTGACAGGAAGGAGGGACCTTATCCTTCAGTGTCCTTCCTCTCCCAGCTTTCAGCTGCAGCCTTCAATTTCCACAAAAACTCCCAAGTCAAGAGCATTTCTATGCACGGGCAATCCACACAAGAGGGAACCAAGCAGTGAGCAAACGCCAGGGGGCGCTGGGGACGCCAGGGGCGCTGGGGACGCCAGGGGCGCTGGGGACGCCAGGGGCGCCAGTGCTCCTCACAATCAGGCACACAGATAGCAGCATTTGGGGAGGTGATCATTTCATGACTACTAAGTTAACAAAAACGAGAAGAAAAAAAGCAAAAACCAGAGCAGCCGTGAATGTGACTGAGCTGTCAGGGTAGAACTGACAGGCACAGCAGCGAAACCAAAGAGAAAATTTCAGCCAGCTGTGTGGAGAAATGTGGTCATGACTGGTGTAGGCATCTCATTCTGCAGAATTCATCCTAAAGAGGGATGGAGGGAAAGGCCTCACATGACTCTCAACAACACTACAACACGGAAAACCACAGCAAAGCAATTTGGTAGGCATGCAATACAACCGAGGACGACCACAGAAGAAACGCATATGTAGTGTTCAACATATGAAGGATACCAGAGTCAAAATGGCAGGCACAGTGTCATCAAGACTATGCGACACTCAGGATGAAGGCGAGTACAAAAGTCACCACAGCCGCTCTTAGGAAGAGGATGTGGCTGCTGTCTCTTCCCTCCCACACCTGACTTCTGTGTCCAATCGCCTTTTGCGGGGGAGGGGCAGGCAGAGCAGCACCTACCTAGAGAACTCTCGCAGCTCTCCTCATCACTGTTGTCTTGGCAGTTATTCTGTCCGTCGCAGATGAAGCTCTTGTCAATGCACAGGCCATTCCTGCAGTGGTAGCGGGCGGTGGAGCAGAGCAGTGGGTTTGCGGCTGTGGAGAGAGAACACAGTGGATCACCAGGGAGCCCAGCTTATCCCCCTGAGGACCCAGGAGACTTCTCTAGTCCGAGGAGCAGCAGGGTCAGGTTACAGGCATAGTCCATCCCAGAGACTGGCCAGCCTATGACCTGGACAAGATAAGCTTTACTCTGTCCCCTTCTAAACCCCTCTCCAGGTCACTGTTATGGTGTCCTGTGACCACACCAACACAGCCAGAGGTCAGAGCCTCCTCTAAACAGTCAGCCCTATGTTGAATCTGAGGCAGAGCTTAGAACTCGTGGACTTTATTTGTGGAGTCTACAGGGGATGGCTGGTGACAGAAGACACAGAACAGCAGAGGCAGAAGCAGCAGTCAGCTTGGGGACCTCCTGCCTCTAAGGAAGGGACCAGCTGATGAGATTCATGAGCTATGAGCAGTTCTCACATCTTCTCCCTCCTAGCTTTAAAGAAATAGCATGAGTATGTGCGTGTGTATGTATTTGTCTGTCTGTGCTTGTTATGTGTGTATGTTTCTGAGTATGTGCATGTGGGCAGAGTCCTGAGGTCAATAGCAGGCATCTTCCTTACTTGCTCTCCACCTTATTTTTGAGGCAGGGTCTCTCACTGGAACCGGAGCTTATGGATTAGCTAGATGGTGAGGCAGCAAGTTCAGGAGTTCTTCCTGTCTCTACCCCATCCCCACTCCACGGGGCTGAGATTACAGATCAGCAACCACGCACACAAGTGAGTGGATGCTGCAGATCTGCTTAGGCTGCTATGCTCATGTGGAAAACACTCCACTAACTGAGCTATTGCCATAGTCCCTCTGATGCCCTCTCTGTAGATCAGACTCTTCATTCTTCCGGGCCTACTCGCATAGCGACGGCCTTCATTTCTTCCTGAATTTATGCAGGGACTCTCTCTTGAGCAGCACCTCCCTGGGGCACCTGTTCAAGGCCCTTTCAGGGACCTTAAAAGAAATCACAGTGCTGGGTTCTGCCCTTCAGGAAAGGGATGCCAACTGCACAATATGAGGCAGACACAAAGCTAGTGAAGAGCACGGACGCAACCTCCCCAGGAAGACAGTATTTCTACAGCAGTTTGTCTTGCTTCCCCATCCATGCAGGACAATGGGGACAAGGCCCTGTTTCCAGTCAGTGACGTGGCTGAGTAGAAATGTTTCTAGTTGCTATGTGTGGTGGCTCACACCTTCAATTCAATCCTAGTACTCCAGGGCCAAAGGCAGGTGGATCTCTGTGAGTTCAAGGCAAGAAGGTCTATATAGTAGACCTTATTTGAAAATGAACAAACAGTAACTAATCCCAACCCTTGGCTGCTTTCTCTGTAGCGAGGATCAGCTCCATAATCTTATGAGATCCAGTGGAAACAGCAATGGGTGGCCAAATGCTCTAAAATTATTAAAAGTACACAGGGACAAGTGCAGAGCGTAACCAGATGTGCTGCTGTTCTTCTAGGCTAAACAGCAATGTTCTAAGACTGTATCAGTAGCGGCCCATCACGTCAGTCCTGCTTACAGCATTAATTTCAGCATCATAAGAGACTGACAAGAAAATGTCTACATCTGCCATGATGCAGAGTGCCAGGATTAAAAGTGTGATTAAAAGCCACACACAGCTACTAGAGGCATTTCTACTCAGCCACCTCACTGACTGAAAACACGGTCCTGGGCCGAGTCTTGTCCTCACTTCCCTGCAAGGGACAGAAAAATAAGGCAGACTACTAGAGAGGTACTGATTTTCTGTGAGGCTGTTTATGTGTGGTTCACTAGCTGAGTCATCTAGCTATGTCCTAGACGCCCAGAGTGTGTGGCCTAGAGAAGCAAGGACAGTGGTGATGATGATGATGTGGGGTTGTCATGGACCTCTAGGTAGGAAGTAAGCCTGTACCTAGACTGCATGTGGCAAGAACAGAACCAGAGAGGACACCAGGCCTGGCCCTGAGGCTCTGCATAGTCTAAGCCAAGTCAGGCCCGGTGCTTCTCGGTGGTCCTGGACTGGAGGGTGTCTGCCCCACTCCTCCCAAGCTTCGTTGAAATACTCAGACATCATAGTTTTGTGGACTTGGTCAACTTCCATGCTTATAAAAACCTGAAGCATGACAGATTTGTTTTTTTGCCTTTTCATTCAAGGGGGAAAGTCTAATTTGAAAGGTCAGAGGAACTAGGGGGATGGGGTAAGCTGGAGATCTGGGTTCTAAGGATAAGGGACCAGTGTAAAATCAAACAACAGTCATCCGGCCTGATAATGGAAGAGTTAATTATTTAAATCACTGTGGGCCAGAGAACGGCTCAAGTTAATCAAGCTGGAACCATGGTCTGACTACAGCCAAAACCCAAATGGGGGAATCCAAAACCACAAATCACATTTGGTTTTCGTCCATGGCAAATCTTCAAACCTAGCCTTCTGCTCATCAGCATCTCAGCACAGTGGTCTTCAGCTTCTCTACACCCTGGTAGGTCATGTCTATGCAGTTAAAACATCAATACCAATCAACTCACCCAAACAGCCTGGAAGGATAGGCTGACTGGTCCAGGAGCGGGGTGAGGCAAGCTCACATCAACCTCTGAGTGGAGACACTGTGAGGGTGTCAGTTTCAGAGGCTTTCAAACTTTCCCAAGGAAAAACAGTCTCCGTCTTGTGTGTGACTGTTTATCTGTGTGCGCAGGCACACTATAGATCTGCATATGCTTCTATGTGTGTGTTTGAAAAATAAGACATAGGTTGATTTTAATGAGTTCAACCAACAGGACCAGTAGCCGGAATATATAAAGAACTAACTTGGACAACCAAAAGGCAAAAGTCAGCAAGGCAGAAAAACAGGCAAAAGACACAGAAAGCATTTCCCATAAAAGGTTCTGCTAAATGGTCAGTAAAACCTTGCCAATGATGTGCACGAAGCATCAGACTGGCCCTAAGGTCCTTAAGGATAGGGAAGCAGTTGGTGGGCCCACCTTGGAGATCAGTTTATTAATAGCTAGTAATTCCACCTCCTGCTCAAAAGAGACCCTAAAACAAATAAAAAATGTATGCTGAAGCCACTATCAGAAAAAAAATAGAATTGACCCAAATTGTCACTAATCAGATAGTTATAACAATGAAACAGTCTATAGCCTAAATCAGGTTTTCCTATAAAGGACCACTTATAGTTACATAACTGAAGTTTTGTTAGCCATTTGATTTTCATCTATATTGTGATGTCTTCACTTGGCTATTATACTGATAATTCATAAACAAAGGACACTTCTGTCTTCTAATAAAACTTTATTTACAAAAGCAAACAGTGGGCCATAGAGTGTTAATAGCTGTTGTACAGCATGGAAAAGTAAATAAACTGGTGTGAGGATAGATACATATCACAAATAGAATAGCAAATAAGAAAAGGAAGGAACTAAAGAGTATGTACAGTGCTACCCTGTTGCCATAAAGTTACTCATGCAAAAAAACTCTACTTACTATTAAGGGATTTAAAAAAAATATGTTAATGAATAAAAACATACATAGCAATGAATATCACCAAGTTAGGGCTGTGGATGCCTCTGGAGAGAAGAGAGAAGGGTAGGAGCCCAGAGGGTCCCACCAGAGATGCCTAATTTATATCTGGAAGAATTGTTTTAAAATTTCTGAAGCAAAGCAGGAAGTGAAGAATGCTTTTGAGACAATCCCGGGAACATAGATTCCACTGTATTTTACGTTTCCTTCTCAGGATGGCTAAAAGACTTCCCTGGGGCTGAGATAACAGTGCAGTCAGTGGAGGGCAGTGCTTGCCTTGCCCTGCGAGCTCGAGGATCTGGGTTCAGATCCCCAACACCCACAATGGGCCTGGCAACACGTGTCTATACCTCCAGCAGTGGGGAGGGCAGAGACAAGTGGGTCCTGGAGCTCACTGCCAGTTGATCTAGCCAATCAGAGTACCCCAGGCTCACTGAGAGACTTTGTCTTAAAAACAAAACAAATGACAGATGGTACCTGGGGAGGAACAACACCAGCGTTGTCCAGTGGCCTCCACATGTCCACATGCAGGTGCCCACATGTACATATGATCATGAACATACACACAGATAAAACAAAATTGTAAAGGATTTTGCTAAAAATTCTTAATCCAGTCTGATAGGAATACTTTTGGCCAACATCTCCTATCTTTGGGGTTATCAGGCATAAGTCTGGCCCACAAGACACAGTTGTTCAGGATCCACAGACCACCTGTCACCCTAGGAGTCCTCCTATCCCAAGACTTTTCCTTACAGGTTGTCCACTGTAGCTCCAGGAGCCACAGAAACTTGAGCCCACTCCTGCAGGGCAGAGAAACAGGGCAGTGAAACACAGGATAGGGAAAAGACACACCCCAAAGCCAGCAGCAAGCAGGCCAAAACACACATGGCTACGGTGTGCCTAGAAAATGCCAGAAGCCTGAGAGGAGCCTCAAGCTGCCACCTCCCCTGGTGTTGTCTGTGTCTCGTTGATACAGGTCCTGACAAGCCTGGCCTCCCAGCTCCCGAAGACAGAGCAAACTAGAGGGAGCAAGCTGGAGGCCATTTTCCACCCTGCAGACAAACTAACCACAAGCAAGAAAGTCAACGAATACAGGAGGGGACGGAAAAGAAAAAATAAATGAATAAAGTTAAAAGCTACTCCAAGAATTCCAGATGGAGAAAATCGTTTCAAACGAGACTAGAAAGTTACAAAAGTGGAAACAAAAGGCATCCCACTGCACAGCCCGGTCAAAAAAAAAAAAAAAAATGTTCTTTAGAATTACCCTGAGCGGCTATCAAAAAGGGTAGATGTTGGCAGAACTGCGATGCAGCCCAATCTCAGAGAAAATGCCGGTCGGTCATTGATGGTACACAAGCCATCAGCGTGCAGTCTCAAGGCAGACTCGTTCACCAGGGAAGCAGATCTTCCCCAAAGCTGCAGAACACTCAAGTTTTTTTCCATGTCTTTGTGGACTCTGCAGCGATTACTATGCCTGGCACAAATACTGAACTGCTAGCTCACAGACGGAGCAGGAGACAGTGTGTCCTACATGATGTGATGTTGTGGTATCTTTGAGCAATACTTAATGTACCCCAAATGTTTGTGCTGTCTTCATCCTTTCTACAGCTTAGCAGCCATTGACTAGTGCGGGATTTTACTCAGTTAACTACAGAGAGGAATACTGTGTCTTGTGGTATCTATTTCACTGGAGATGGAGAAAAACGGTTTGTGGCAATCAGCTTAACCGATGGAATCACCAGCTCAGAAGTCCCTTGGGAATTATCATAAAAACCACTGGGCTCTGATGGTTGGCTTCCTAGTCCACACTACACAAGAAACAGAGTGAGTCTTTCTTGACAGAGGGAGGGAACAGGTTCAGAGAGGAGCTAAGGAATCTGACTGCCCCATTTTGGCCACACTGAACAGAGTGGATGGACCACAGGGACTCCACAGTCATCCAAAAGCAACTGACTGGCCATCTGTCCCCAGCAGGACTTAGGAAATGTCCTCTTCAGTTCATTTCAAGCCTCTCCCACTTCAAAGGTTCACATGTAAACTGTCACAGCTCCTACCCGAAGGTGGCTGCTACTCACTTCCTAACCTTATGGCCTCTGTACGGACCCTTTCCCCCCAGTCCCAATTTCCTTGTGAAGTTTATAGTTGGGACAGATGGAGCATGCTGAGACATCCTCATCTCTAGAATGGGATCTATGGTCTCCACAAACCACGGATGCTAACCACCATCTTGTGGCACATGGTTCCTAGCCTCACACATTGCTCCCTCTGTAGCTTGGAATATGCTCACAGTTTGCCTGGGGTTTGTCTGCCAATAACCACAAGCTTTTATGCTCCTTTCCATCTGCTAACAGGGCCTGTCCAGCACCCGGGCTATCGGGCTTTGGCTCAGCAGTCCTCACTTCCACACTCCAACTGGACATGGCTATGTGCACCACATTCTGCAAAGAGAATCTGCAAAAAGAAGAGCCATTACTCCCAGCAAACAAGCCAGAGGTGAAGAATGCTCCATTTCACCTGCCTTCCCACCTCTACAGTTTCAGGCATGTTAGGTTTGAAAAGCCCTTCAGAGGCAGTGTGGCCATTGGCAGGCTGCAGATATATGACTTGGGCAGTCTGTTTCCTTCTGCTTCATAAAGGTTTCCTGCACATGGATGCCTCTTGTCCAATACTCAAAGCCAATTCCACGACTTCAGCCTTTGCTTTCCTGTGAATGGTTCCCTCAACACTCCTTCTAGTGATAAATATCTTCTTCCCAATGCCTCCTGGAGCCCTCTGCTTGAATCCTTCCTCACCTCAAACTGCACACCTAATAGCAGCACCCTCTTCACATCTCTGCACCCCAACTTTTTTCTCATTCTGTGGTAATTCTTTCCTTTAAAGACACCACCAAGTTCCAGTCCCCCAGGCATTAGCCCTGGATGACCCCTTCTGTCTCCCTACCCTGCACAGGCTCAGCACCAGCTGTTTATTACAAAAGAAACCCCAAGATCTTGATTTTCCATCATGTTCCCAGCCTACAAATCCAGCCAGACATCTTGCTGCAGTACTTAAAAGTGAGGGTATGAAGTATCACTGGGCTCAAATTTCAGCTCATCCACTCAATAGCCATATGACACTGAGAGAACTATTCCAATTCTCCAGCTCTGGAATGCCTCACCTACAATGTGATGATAGAGACAGTGCCTGTGTTTTAAGTTTGTGAAGATTAAATCAGCCAGTCTAGTCTGTGACCTAGAAGTGCTTGGTATGTAGACTCCTGTCATAATTGTTGTTGATGGGAGATAGTGGTGTAACGGTTGAGTTCACGCTTGTATTTACGCCACCTGAGTTAATATTTCAACTCTGCCACTTGTCAAGCATATGACCATGACAAGTTACTGAACCTTGCCTTGTCACCATTTCACCCATGAGGGCACCCACGTAAAACACAGCCCCTCTGTGGAGGTGCCATATACAGCAAGGGTTCACCAACTCCCAGCAAAAGGGGTTCAACATGTCCTGGAAATAGCATAGTACAGCTTAGCCCTCACCTTGAAATATCCTATGGGACTGTATTTTAAGTAGTACCAATCCTGAGGCTCATCTTCCCCCAAATCTCCATGATGAGCCTCGAGGGAAGTGATCTCCCCCATCCCTGACTCCCACAGCACTCCCAACACCAGCTCTGCATTGTTGTTAACTGTGGATGAAGATTCTCATCTCCCTTGGGTCAAGGATGCCAGTGTCTGGAGTTGACACATCCCTGCATCCACGGCAGCACCCCAAATGGTGTCTGGCATTGGAGACTGGAAAAAGAGGATGAGAATCTGCCAGACAATAGGAACTGGGGTTAATGTGCCAGGCAAGACCTGAATCTACTGTCTGCGAGCACATGGGCAAACTAAAGAGGATGAAGACCTCTGTATGGTGAGAATCGATTCTGACTGCAGTGGGAAGGACGGCTGTCCAAGTCTTCCTATCGTCCTCATTCCGCCCTTTGATTAGTTACTTGAGTCAGTCATTCAGAAATCACTCACTGACTATTGCCTCTAAATAAAGCACCCTGAGAGGCACACAGAATAAACTGCAGCCGAGGCCTTCTTCATAAAAAGCTAACACTAGATGGGTAACAAGATAGGAGAGCGTAAGATAAAGCCTGAGAAGTCTTGCTTAACACATACTAAGGCTGAGCCTGACAACATGTTTGGCACTGGGAACACAGTTGTGGGCCACACAATCCACGTCCCCTCGTGACTGTCACAATGAAGCAGAGGAAGCAGCATTGAACATGGAGAAGAATGAATTAGTGGGCGTGCAGGTGTAGGGAGAAGCAGGTGGTCACAGGGTGCTCAGGGTCACCCCTCTGATGTGCTGTTTGAAGAAGGCCAAGGATAGAGTGCGACAGTGACCCAGCATACCCTTGACGAGCCAGGTACACTTCCAAGAAAGTAGGTTCTACGGAGTCTTTAAGGAGACTCAAGGACATCACTTTGGAGCACTGGGGGAGAGCTCCCCTACTGTGACTCTCAGCTCCCACAGTCTAAATATAGAGGAGGGCTGACTCCTCCAGGTTTACTCAGGAGCTGACTGAAGAGACAAAAGGAAAGTCAAACTGACCTGGATGTAGACAGACAATAGACACAGGCCAGCTCTGCAGGGCTCTGGGTGGCTCTATGAACAGACACATAGTCTGGCTAACACTTTCTGCCTCACTTGGGGGACAGGCAGCAAGCCTTCATCTGTGGGACAAATGCAGTCCAGGACATGGTGTCATTTATGTATTTATTTTAGACCCAACTGCCCTGAAAGCATCAGTAGAAGCATACCACAGATATCATTTAATCTAATTTTTATAACCTATAATACACATTGCTAAAAAATATGGATAACAAAACCACATTACCACTCTTCTCAGACCTTAAACATTAGCAAAGATGCTTTAATATCAGCAAATATCACATCACAACTCAAGATATCAATTATCTCAACATTCTTTAAACAATGGTTTTATTGAGAGTCAGGAGAAAACACACTCCGCACGTGGCACAGGGTTGACTCCTCCGAAGCCTCCTAGTTTACAGGTGCCCCTTTCCTCCATGCTTCATCTCAGAATTACTTCTGGATGAGCCGGGTCCTGAAGATTCCCCACACCCTGGACCTGACCCTCTGCCTCTGTACACTATTAGGGACAGATTCCTCTAAACCTCAGTTTCTAGAAACTGAATGGTCAGATTTCGAGGCTCATTTAGATGCAGCTGGGATGGTTTTGGCAAAACCACATCAATCTGATGATGTGTGCTCCAGTGGTACCATACAGGAGGCATAAAGTATCCGGTTGTCTCTTTTACTTTTTTAAACCTTAGTAGTTTGGTTTTTTTTTTAGTCTTATCATTATTTTTACTTTGTGTATGTTTGCCTGCATGTATGTCTGTGCACATGTTTGCCTGGTGTCTGCAGAGGCCAGAAGGGAGTATCAGATTCCCTGGAACTGGAGTTACAAAAGGTTGAGACATTGTAAGGGTG
>CABHPQ010134063.1:0-25393 GCA_902168405.1 Peromyscus aztecus
GCAGGCCCAGTGGGGAACTTCACAGACTTGACCTGTGACCTGACCATGAGATCCAGACTAAAGACCTAAATTACTTTC
The DNA here is from genome assembly GCA_902168405.1 of Peromyscus aztecus. Taxonomy (NCBI): domain Eukaryota; kingdom Metazoa; phylum Chordata; class Mammalia; order Rodentia; family Cricetidae; genus Peromyscus; species Peromyscus aztecus. The sequence continues at coordinate 79 of CABHPQ010134063.1, forward strand.
TAAAACATAAAACGTGCTGCCTTTCTTTATATCTGCACCTCTCACAATTAGGCTAGATGACAGCCACTCAGAGGGCCCTCTGAATCCTGCTTAGCTATAACCTATTAGACAGAAATACAATATCATTTTAGCACACCAAAATGAAAATCCCACCAAGAAGAAAAGCTTGATGGAGTAAATATTCCCCTAGCATTTCTGATTAACACCTCTGACTATTTTTTCTTAAGTTCAAAGAGCTATTATTAGAAAATGGTAGCACCGTGCAGTTAAGTGTGGCAGATGGCATATAGGAATGAGCGGTGTGCAATTTACAGTAAACAAATTCTTTATCTTTGACGGGTCATGGGGAGAAGTAAAACGGCCTCCAACTCAATCAGGGAATATGCAAGAAAGCACTGACATGCAGATTCACTAATTACAGTGAAATGTGTTAAAAAGCTGCAATTATCCCAATGGATGGAACCTTTTCCCATGAAGATTAGAAAAAACAACCAGGCGTCATGGGCTGACAGCAGGATACCATTTGTAAATGTGCTCCCAGATTGGTTGACACCTGTTCAGAGAAGAGATTTGAGTCTTCAGAGCCCTCAACTTGGTTGCCTCTTGAGGCTGGTACACTTCTTGATGGTATGTGTGAGTGTGAAGCCATCAGCTGTTACTAACCCAATACATGAGGGAAAATGTAGCAAACATTACCTCCTTCCTGCAAAAGGAGAGGATGATAAATCAGCAGGAACTGACTCCTTCAATCCTCATTAGGTTCGCTATCATCAGCTTAGTGTTGCAAATATTGCAGAACTAGAATTTTGCCACTATGAAAATGGAAAAGGGAACATCAAACAAGTAATAAAGTGTTTTTCAACAATAGCTATTTGACTATCTATTGAAGTGGCACTAAGAATATTTATAATAAAGTACAAAACCATGTAACTCCATAGCATACAGGTGCTACCACTATGTGAATATATACAGAACACCAATAGAGAATACCTAATGGGATTTGGTCCAAAGGACAAGATCATTGTGTTGAGAAATACTGATTTGTGTTCAAATTAAAACATAGAGATTATGTATCTGCTCATCTTCAACCCATGTTGAAAGGCTGAAGAAGCTGGATTCTGATGACCCGGAAGCATGGCAGCAGCGACAACCACTACAGGATAGATGCGCTCACCAGCAAGAATCATAGACACGCATGCACATGCACTGTCTTCTCCTCAGACCTCTGCAGGAAGGTATTCTCATTCTGGAAGAAGTTCTTCTCTTGTCAGTGAATCCTTCCCATATAGACCTTCCCTGAAACATTTGTCTCTTAGTTGATTCCCTACTCAATCAAGTGGAGAACTATAATTAATTAAACAAATTAAAATTATGGAAATGACAGAATATAAAATACTTCCCATAATTTCAGCAGTTCACTGTGGTATTTTATCTGTGTCCCCCAATAAAGTTTATCTGAGGATCAGAGGAAAAAGTCAGTCACTATATTAGACATAGAAGTCAGGCAATGGTAGCACATGCCTTTAATCCTATCACTCGGGAGGCAGGGATCTGTCTGGATCTCTATGAGTTCAAGGCCACACTGGGAACAGAGCCAGGTGTGGTGGCACACACTTTAAATTCCAACACTAGTTAACCATAAAGGTCTGGAGGTCTGTACAGACAGACAGGAAGTGACAGAGCTGGGCTGGAAGAGGAAGTGATTTAGCTGGGCGGAGAGAGGAAATGAGTTGGCAGAACAGAAAGGCATATAGGCATGGATATATAGGAAATATCTTTGGAAGCTGCAGAGTTGGTGAGGTAAGGTTAGCTGTGGCTTTTCCTATTCCTCTGATCTCTCAGGTTTTAAGCCTGATATCTGGCTCTAGGTTTTTTATTTAATAAGACTTTTTAAGATTCATGTTACAGTTCACCGAATTAAATCCTGACCCACAGACAGAGAGAGTGACTGAACATGTCTGATTCTGCTCTTTATCATACCACCATCACAGGCTTTCTCCTGAAAGTTCATAACTGTATTGGGAGATATATTTCAGGGAAATGTTTTTGAACTTGGGACAGATGTGTAAAGAGTCAACAAGTTGGCCTCATGGCCATAGATTTTTTTAAAGATTCTTATTATATATTAAATTATAAAGGGAAAATTGAATTTCAATTTTCTGGGTGTTTAACTCACAAGGACAAGAGAATTGGATTTGAGAATTCTGTTGTCTTGGAGTTTTAGTTTAAAGCTCTGGAATTTAATTTCATTATGATTTTATTCTTGAACATTTAGTTTTCTTCAAACCTTTTGTTAATGATGTAGTACAAACTTGGAACATGTTTACATTGGTGGTACTTTGTTGTGGGGACATCTGTAAGTCTTTGAGCAACCTCATTGTATATCCTCTGGTGAGCTGTTATCTACATAGAATGGGGAAAAGAAATATAATGAGGTTAATATAAAGGTGACCTCTTAGCATTGAGAACAAGGTACTAGAGCTGAATTAAATAGCACAGCATTCTCTTTTGTCTTTAAGGGTTTCTTAATAGAAACCTGGATGTTCACCTGCAGCCTCAGAAGGGTCCAGGGTGGAGTCCTGTTGGCACTCTAAGAGAATAGCTTCATTAGGTACCAATACCGTCCTGATTCATGAGACACATAGTCACCTTCCCAGGGAACCGCCACCTAATTTCTAATCCACATGGCTCTAAAGGAACAAAAACACGAAGTTGGTGGGAATGTGTGTTTCTTGGTCTTCCTAGATTTCCCATGAGACAATTTCGGGTAGGATTCTTGCCTTTCACTATACCACTTCCTCGTTTCTCTCCACCACTGCTTACCCACTGTTTGGCAGCAAGAGATCAGTAGACCGGAATTCTGAGTCAGAAGGTGCTTGTCCTATATCTATTGGACAGTGAAGACTTAGTGAGTGGGTCACAGTTGGGGACAGTGGCACTAGTTCTTGTCTATCTAGCAGACACCAGCAGCTGTATTTCTTCCTCCACTGAGCTGCAGTCTTTAAGGAATTTCCCCCTTGGTCTGACAGATTAGTATAACTATTTTCCCTATGGTTCCATGCTCGGGTAGAGAGGCTTATTTATTGGCTCTATTCAAAGCCCCATACGCTCAATGTGCCTTTATACGTAAGTCATTTTAAATATCAAAATGGGAAATTTGGCTTCTGTGTGTTTACACTGGGAATATCCTCTGGCTTCTAAATGTATTCTTTCCAGAAAAAAAAAGAAAGTGCAAGAAACTTTACTTCTGTAGACATTTTTAACTTCCCTGTGTTGTACTTTTGGTGGGGAGTAATACTTCAAATCCCTATGGACATTACAAATTCCATAAATACCTTCATGTTGGGAAGAAAATGATTCATATGTAAAATTTTAAATTTGTAAACAGATCTACATAATCCAGGAAATGGACCACTTGTGACAGAGTAGTAATTAAGCTCTTAACGTGGGGCTATTCAAACTTGAGGTGCCCTACACATATGAAATACACGCTGACTTCAAAAACTCAGTACAACTTTAGAAAGAACACAGAATATTTCTTTATAATGTTTTATATTGATTCCACATTCAAATAACAATTTAGGAACATTGGGTTAAATGTAATATTTAAACAATACTAAAATTAATTCTCCCTTTCTTTTTCTTAAATACAGCCATCAGAAAATTTTGAATTGCGCATATGATTTATATGATATTTCTATTTGAAAAGGCATGTGAGAGAGCAAATTGCATTACATTTACATGCATTACATTTACTGTTTGTGTTAACAGTATCTCAAGTACTTATCCTTTAAAAACAATGAAGTCCTTACTTTTTATAATAAAATTTTAGAACCATGTCATTTTAGTTATTAATATTTACCAATAGACATTAATGCTTATTAAGTGCCCAGTTACCAGGAAGACTATACAATTTGCATATGTTATTTCATTCATTCCTGATTATCTTCCTATGGGTGCACTATCGGAAGAGTATAAATAAGCAGCTACACTGAGAAGCTCCTCATCCATGCATGCCTTGGCAAGGCTGGGCTTGGACACTCTTCTGTTTGTTTTCTAAGAACCTTCCTTCTTTGTCCTGTGTGGCTATGCTGTCTCTCTCTCATTTTACCCTATTAGCTATTCACAAGGAAGCTTCCAAAATGAACATCCCGCCTGTTGAGGAGTAAAAACTTTCTGTTGAATATACGCATCACATTTCTCTTTTCGGGTATCTCCTCCACCAAGTTGTTTTGTGACAGTGTTGCAGATTGTCAGTGTTGCGTAACTAATGAGAGCTCAACTTAATGAAATGATGCAAAATTCACCAATGCAATCTCTGAATTAAAAGTAATTCTTGCCGGGCGGTGGTGGCGCACGCCTTTAATCCCAGCACTCGGGAGGCAGAGGCAGGTGGATCTCTGTGAGTTTGAGGCCAGCCTGGGCTACCAAGTGAGCTCCAGGAAAGGCGCAAAGCTACACAGAGAAACCCTGTCTCGAAAAAACCAAAAAAAAAAAAAAAAAAATAATTCTTTTCCTGATCCAGCTAGGACCTCCTGCTCCCCTAAGCTCTCTTTCCCCTGACCCTTGCCCTCCATTACCCCACTCCCTCACCTCCAGTTTGCTCACATAGATCTCATCCATTTCTCCATTGTTGGGCAATCCCTGTGTCTTTCCTAGGGTCCTCTTTACTAGCTAGCCTCACTGGAGCTGTGAGTTGCAGTCTGGTTATTCTTTGCTTTACAGCTAGTATCCACTTATGAGTGAGTGCATACCATGTTTGTCTTTCTGAGTCTAGGTTACCTCACTCAGGATGATATTTTCTATTTCCATCCATTTGCCTGCAAACCTCATGATGTCATTGTTTTTCTCTGCTGAGTAGTACTCCATTGTGTATATGTACCACATTTTCTTTATCCATTCTTCAGTTGAAGGGCATCTAGATTGTTTCCAGGTTCTGGCTGTTACAAATAATGCTGCTATGAACATGTGTCCTTGTGGTATGATTGAGCATTCCTTGGGTATATGCCCAAGAGTGGTATAGCTGGGTCTTGGACAGAATGGGAGACAAGGAAAGAGATACCACAATAAATGAAGACACCATGGGAATAGGAAGAATCAGAGTGCTAGAGAGGTCCCCAGGAATCCACAAAGATGACTCCACTATAGACTACTGGCAATGGTCAAGAGGGTGCCTAAGCTGACCTACTCTGGTGATCGGATGGCCACCCTAACTGTCATGATAGAGCCCTCATCTGGTAACTGATGGAAGCAGATGCAGAGATCCATGGCAAAGCCCCAGGCAGAGCTCCAGGATCCCAATCGATGAGAGAGAGGAGGGATCATATGAACAAGAGATATCAAGACCATGATTGGAAAAAGCACAGGGACAAATAGCCCAAGTAGTAGAAACGCATGAACTGTGGACCAATAGCTGAGGAGCCCTCATGGAACTGGACCAGGCCCTCTGGATAAGTGAGACAGTTGATTAGCTTGAACTTAAGGACGCCCCCAGGCAGTAGGATTGGGATCGGGACCTGTCCTTGGTGCATGAGCAGGCTTTTTGAAACCTAGGGCCTATGCTGAGACATTTTGCTCAGCCTTGGTGCAGGGAGGAGGGGCCTGGACCTGCCTCAGCTGAATGTACCAGGCTCTGCTGACTCCCCAGGGGAGACCTTGCCTTGGAGGAGGTGGGAATTGGAGGGGGGGTTGGGGAGGAAAGGCTGGGAGGTGGGAGGAGGGAGGACAGGGGAATCCGTGGTAGATATGTAAAACAAATAGAAAATCTCTTAATAAAAAGAAAAGAAAAGAAAAAAAGAAGAAAGTAATTCTTTGCTGTGCATTTTATTTTGTCCAAGCTTTTAACTCCGGTGGGACTTTGACCTATTTTGAGACATACATTTTTTAAGTTTCTACTTTGACTGATTGGCTAATTGGTCCATATGAAACTCACTGTACCAGCATATGTAAGAACTTTGTTTTCTACTCCAAGACTATTTACAAGTAGTCAAAGAATTCCCCACATGCAAAAGGTAGTCTAGGAGATATATACCTCCTACAATGTTAAATTACAGGAATATTTTGATGATTTATTGGGACATCTGGAATATTTCTTTTTACTAGTAGGTAGCAGAATACCTAGAGTATTTAAAACCATGCAAAAGGTCCAGGAAAATAGTGCAATGCCGCCATAAATACGAACAAAATAAATACCTAAATTAAGTACATTAATTTTGTTCTAACAGCAGAATTTCTTGTATGACTTCTGAATGTTTTCCAGGTATAGATTAATCTGTCTCATAAATATATTCAATCAAAAACAGTATTATCTTTGCCATTGATTCTAGGCCAATAGAATCCATATCAGGCTTCTATTAGTATTAGTAATATTAAAGACTATGCTGAAATGTCTTATTTACAAATATCTTCATGATCTTCTAAGTGCCATAGTGCTATATTATCTCAGAGTATGAGGGAACTGAGATCTAACAGAGGTATCACAATACCATATAGATTAACAAAATCAATATATTGAATTCTCCTAAGTATCATCCTTTGAGCATCTAAAAAGGCATAATTGAAGCATTAAAGATGTTTGAAATATGTTCAAAGAAGGAACATGAGAAACATGTTCTAAACATTCTAAAGAGGTATATAATTTGTTTGATTTATATGTACTGGACATCAGGATATATTTAGGAACTTATATGTAAACAAAAACGCACATACAAACACACACACACACACACACACACACACACACACACACAAATGCGTAGATTCATGTAAAAACAACTCATGAAAAAAAAAGAGGCCATGAGTCTGAAGGAGATCTTGGGAAGGTTATATGAGAGGGTTTGGAGGGATGAAAGGGGAAAATATTGTAATTAAACTATAATCTTAAAAAGTAAAAAAAAGTCGGGCGTTGGTGGCTCACGCCTTTAATCCCAGCACTTGGGAGGCAGAGCCAGGCGGATCTCTGTGAGTTCGAGGCCAGCCTGGGCTACCAAGTGAGCTCCAGGAAAGGTACAAAGCTACACAGAGAAACCCTGTCTCGAAAAACCAAAAAAAAAAAAAAAGTGCATCATCGGAAAGTAGAGACTGGCAGACACATTGACTGTGAAAACAGGGATAGTACTGGCCTGAATGGGTTAAGAGGCCTGGAACAGGGACAGGTCTTAGTTGGGGTAGCATAGAGAAGACCCTTGAAAGAAAAAATGACCAGACAAGACAAAGATTTCATTTTCTAAATCCAATGGAAGGCAAAGTCGGTTGGAGTATAATGTAAGAAAAATGAAGAAATCAACAGGCTACTTAGCTTTAGTCCGTGTTGTGAAGTGTCTGGAATACCAGGTGAAAGACTGTCTGTGCACTGACGAGGGTATACTAGTTTGACAGTTCACAACCATCAAGGTAGAGAGGAAGAAGCTATGTAATCATGAGTAACAAACACTAACATAACTGTGGGTCTGGGTGAGAAATCAAAATAGAAATCAAATCAAAATCAGAACTCAGGCGGCAAGCCTGAAGCCTGCAGAGGAGGGCTTCCAAATCAGCAGGAACTAAATGCTGTGGGTAGGAAGGCGATCTGGGAGAGTGAGATGTAAAATTCTGAATTGACAATGGTATTAACAAGACAACTAGGCCAAAACTATGGGAGCGTGTGGAACCTGAGTTTTCTCATTTGCTAGTTTTACCAAATTCAGCAAAGTACATTTGGGAAATATAAATAATAAAAATTATGAAATGTTTGTTATTTTTATAATTATTTATTATCTTGAATCACTGTCTTATAGTAGCTTAAATAACTTAACATGAAAGAATTACTTAAAAATAATCACAAATATGCCAAGTAATTGGTCAAGTGAACATATACAAACAGGACCAAGGAGAACAATGAAGGCGTGTATCCTTAGAAGACACAAACGCTTGAGCTAATTACTGTCTTGTTGTTTCCAATCTTACCTATCTCTGACTAGACATGGTGCAATATCTCACAGCAGGGATGATTCACTTTGATCTTGTCTTTATAACAATACTGTCATCACTTCTCAAAAATTCTTCTTCATCCCACATGGATTTGTATAATGTATCCAAGCACCTACTGTAAGAAAACCAGTAATGTACTGAATCATTTAGAATTTTTTTATTCCATTAAAGTTTTTATATTCTTAATCAAAATTGTTGTTGACCTTCCTCTAAGATTTTTTTCAAACCTTTTAACTTAAAATAACAAATATATAAATATTTAGGTTTTTTCTTTTTAAAATGTTTTGATAGACTAATTATACAGTCATGGGAGTACAGTGTGGTATTTTGACATATGCACTCATGTTCTACAATCCATTCAGGGTAATTAGCATATCCACCACATCAAACACGTATTGTTGCTTTGTAACGAGAATATTCAAAATTCTCACTGATATATATAGTAATGTATTTTGTTAAATGCAGTCACCCTACTGTGCCATAGAATACTAGAACTTAATCCTCTTATGTAAATATGAATGTGGTTCGCTATCAGCCATTCCTTCTGTATACCCCGCCTTACACCTCTCAACCTCTGGTAATCAGGACTCTACTCTCTCCATGTAGAGAAATTATTTTTTAAGGTCACATTGAAGAGACTTGGTCTTTAGTTGATTATGTCCTCAGAAGGAAGACTTTACATCTGATTGGGCCTCTCCATCATCTTTTTACTGTTTGTCATCTAATACTGTCTCACAAGTTCATTGCTCTAAACCAAACAACAAATTTGAAATTTTAAGAATATTAAAACTTGGCTAATTATAAATAAGGTTTATTATGGTAAATTTAATAAGTGATTAAATTTCTTAGACTTTTTTTTCTACCTAGCCTATATTAGCAGAGACATTATGGACCTTTCCTTAGCTTGGTTCAATTAGAAAAAATAAAAGAACATAAAAAAGACAAGACAAGTGAGCTATTGTTACTGATATTAGAGTTATTCATAATTGCTACCCTTTTTAAAGGGAGTCCCTTGCCAAGGAAATCATAAAGGCTACCAATTTTCACTTATAGAGAAATGGATCTGTGGATATTAATGTCTCCTCTTGTCACATCGTTTTATTTTATCCAGCAAAGTAGAGAGAAAAGCTAAACTAGGCAGAACAAATAGAAATTCTTTGACTTGTGTGACAGAAAATTCCCCCAGGTGGAGGTTTTCAGCAGCTATAATAAATCTTGATTTAAAGGAATATAATATTTCATGATAGAAGATATTTCATTTCCCTAAACTACTGTAATAAATGAGCCTATAAGAAAACAAGAAGCAACAATTTCTTGAATGGGCTGATAAAATCAGTGCTGATATTTAGAAATGCAAAAAAAGAAAAAGAAAAATGTCAATCAATTTCTGAAATTAAGGTAAGATCATACATTGCAGGATGGGATTAATACCCATGTGTATGTGGGGAGGTTGCTCATTTTTCTGAAGATTAAAGGAGACAGATATGTCACAGCCATGTGACATGACCCACCTGCCCACCATGAGCACCACCACATTACTGACACGGATCAAAAAGCATGAAACATTGAGAAAAGGTGTTTGTGCTGCATTTACATGCCGTTTATTTTGTTAGAGAGTTCTATTCAGTTTGGAAATTGTGCCATAATTTTTCTTCGCCTTTTCATACTTTTTGTAAGTTAATGTAAGTCAGGACTAAGGAGTTAGTTATCTTAATCCTCTCCATAACTTTTGACAGCAAAGTCCAGCTTTAATGTGCCAAGTTCTTCCCTGTAAATACTCGTTTCCACTTACATAAGTAATCGGTGTTTAGTCTCAGGAAGAGCTCTGGGGTTGCTTAATCTAGATGTGCTCTAGGCCACCATTAGGTTAGGTCATGATAGAAGAGGAGTTCAGAAATTCTCATCAAGTAGCCTGGGAAGATTGGATGCTGAGAATGGGGTGTCAGCCGTGGAATGTTAGAAGAAATAATAGGTAGGAGGGAAAAATGAGATGCAATATGGCCATTTTTAAAATAATATGAAGTAAAATGAGTAAGGCCTACGCTAGGTAAAAATTATCTATCTTTTGGAGTCTTAGACTTGGAAAATAGAGATGTGACTGGAAAAATGGCCACTGAGCACGTGTACCAAAGGGTAAATCCCAAAGTCCATTCATTAACTTTCTCGAGAATTTTCACGATACTGCATTTGCATCATTTCCATCCTTCTTTCTCCCAATTCATGCTCCTCCCATGTCCACACACTCCCTCCTAAATGTGTGAACTCTTCTTCTTTAATATTATAGCTACATAGGTATATACATATATGTATGGATACTGTACTGAGTCAATTCAGTGTTGTTCACATGTATGTGTGTTTAGGCCTGTTCACATGGCATTGTCTCATCCCTGAAGAAACCTTAATCACACTCTCTAGTAGCTACTGATGGCCTGTAGCTCTTCATTAAGTTATAGGACCTAGTGAAATTATCCCCTACCACCCACCTTAGCATGTCCTGTTCAGGAAATTATATTGGGTTTTTATTTCGTGGGTTCAAATTCTCAGTCATGTCTAGAATACACTATCAAAAGCAAATGTCACAGTCCTGTGGCTCTTACAGTCTTTCTACCCTTTTCATCTTCAGTTTTCTCTGAGCCTTAAGTATATGGGCAGGTTGCCTTGTAAATGTGTCAGCTGGGACTGGGCACCCCACAGTCACTTATTTTCTGATTTTTAACAGTTGTTGATTTGTGTTAATAGTCTCCATCTGCTGCAAAAAGAATCTTGTTTGTTGAGGGGTGGAGAGCTCCACTTATCAGTTGGTAGAATAACTATTTAGAGGGCAGTTAGAAATTATATTGGATTAGAAAAATGGCAGTAGTAAGTTCTACTCTCGTGTCTATGACCTCTCCAGATGGATATATCTATCTAGGTTTATGGTAACAGGCATAAATTTCCTACCATGGAGTGAGTCTTAAGCTTAAACAGTTCTTGGTTATCCCCAAGATAAAAGTGCCACTAGTGCACGATTGTAGATATCTTGTCAGAGCAGTCATTATTGAGGTTGGTAAGTTTTACACCTGAGTAGGACTATTGACTCTTTTCTCTCTGAGAAGACTGAATAACTTCCAATATCCTCAGAGGGAAAGATTCTAGGTCAGTTCCAGCTCAATACCAAGTCCTGTGTTCAAAGCATATGGTGTTTCCCTCAATAGGGTTGGACCATCCAGTTTTGGAAAGCATCCAAGAATAATGGCAATGGCTTGAATTGTTTGGGATGTCTCTTAGATGCCCCTGACCAACCTGTCAAAGGAAGTTGCCCATTCCTAGCATTGGGAGTTTTGTTAGATACTATATGGCTCTTGGGGGGAGCATTATTGTCTCATGTGGCATAACTCAATTCAAATATAGATGCATATATGTTATATAATTATTAACTATTTTTCTGTTATTGTGATAGAAAATCATGACCAGGGAAACTTATAGAAGGATGGTCTTATTGGGAGCTTATGGTTCCAGAGGGTTAGAGACCCTAGTAGTGGAGTGGAGGCAGCTAGAGCTGGGAGCTGAGAGCTGAGGGCTCTCATCTCAAAAGATAAACAGGGAGCAGAGGGAGTGATCTTGGAATTCTATGAGATTTTTAAGCCTCAAAGTTCACCACAATGACATATTTCCTCAAACAAAGCCATACCTCCAAAGACTGTCCAAAAAGTGCCATCGCTAAGGACCAAGCATTCGACTTTAAGTAATATTCTCATTCAAACAACTACTACCTCTCCCTCTTCCTCTCCCTCCCCCTCCCTTTCTCTCTCTGTATCTCTCTCTCTCTGCCTCTGTCTCTCTCTCTCTCTCTCTCACACACACACACACCCAAGCAAACATATTTATGTATATATGTGTTCATATATACACATACCTGTGCATTTTTAAAGTAAGCTTATAGAATAGCATTTTTCCTTGTGACTCTTTTGAACACCCTTAGTATATTTATCTCTCTTTCCTTCCTCTCCCTCTATATTACCCTCTTTCCTCCCTGCCCAGTTAAGGTCACCCCCTCCATTTCTTCTATGGCCCACTTCATAGCACCTGTATCCTACCTTTCCGCTGTGCACAGCTCCTTCTCACTCCCTCTACCCATAGGCCCTTTCCACTTTCCTGGCTACTTTCCATGATGAATAACAATAAAATAAGACAAAAACAAATAACAACAACAAAAAAAATACTAGGAAAGCAGGAGAACCATCATCACAACACCTTTGTTGTGATGAAATATACTCTGAGTACAGAGATTCCTCCAGGAAATATCTCCAATCTAGCAGCATTACAAAATAAGTTTGGTTATTTCACAGCTCAAGTGGGAGAAAGTGGTTTTTCCTGAAATCCTGAACACTAGATTGACAGGTGTGAAGATGGAAAAAAAAAAGGAAAAAAAAAGGTACTGATCTCCCCCCCCCCCCCACACACATACACACACACACACCACACACAGACACACAACGGGCAGATGGGGTAGAGAGAGTTGTTCACTTGAGGACTGCCAGTAGCAGGAAAGACAGCATTAGAAATGTAGCCTTGAGACAGTTGTTTAACTTGAACTGTTTAGAGAGCCTCCCCACCACCCCCCACTCGCCCCCAGGCAGTGGGATCGGACTCGTCCTGGTACATGAGCTAGCTTTTTGGAACCTAGTGCCTATGGCAGGACACTGCACAGCCTTGGTGCAGGGAGGAGGGGCCTGGACCTGCCTCAACTGAATGTATCAGGCTCTGCTGACTCCCCATGGAATTCGTTGCTAGAGTTTTCCTGCCTGACCCACGGTCAGGATAAATCTCTTTTACCTGCCAGTCCCACAGCCGCTCAGACCCAACCAAGTAAACACAGAGACTTACATTGCTTACAAACTGTTTGGCCGTGGCAGGCTTCTTGTTAACTGTTCTTATATCTTAAATTAATCCATTTTTATAAATCTATACCTTGCCACATGGCTCGTGGCTTACCGGCATCTTTACATGCTGCTTGTCCTGGCGGTGGCTGGCAGAGACTCCCTCTGCCTTCCTGTTCTTTTAATTCTCTCTGTTAGTCCCGCCTATACTTCCTGCCTAGCCACTGGCCAATCAGTGTTTTATTAGCAACATATTTGCCATACAGAACATCCCACAGCAGGAGACCTTGCCTTGAAGGAGGTGGGAATGGAGGGGTGGGTTGGGGCGGGGGAGGCTAGAGGTTAGGAGGAGGAAGGACAGGGGAACAGGGGAATCTGTGGTTGGTATGTAAAATGAATAGAAAATCTCTTAATAATAATAAAAAGAAATGTAGCCTTGAAAAGTGGCAGATAAGGAACCAGAGTCCCAGAGATGTGAGTTCATGCCACAGAGCACCATATCCACACAATAATAATACCTATTCGTTGTGTGGTTACCTGGATGAGATGGTGTGCCTAGATGTATTAGCTGTAAATTACTGCAGAATATTATCCCCAAAACACATGGCCAAAAACAACAGTTTTCTCATAGTCACTAAATTCCCCAGTAACTCAAAGGACCAGGCTTACTTAAGGCATAGATTCCAGAAGGCAGGGATCATTGAGGACCATCTGAGCTGCTCCAGAATACAAATCTACCTTTCAAAGTGCCCCACCCAGTAAGAGTTGAGTATGTGCTAATTCCTGTCATTTTTATCATCTGAAACTGCACAAAGCAGTTCATTATTTATTGTTTCTTGACATATAGGTTACTATAGCAACCAAGCTCCAAATAATATTCTAAAGAATAAATAAAATAAGGTGTCACTTCTCAGCTTTTTTATTGAGACCAAGAGAAGAATAAGTAAAGCAAGGTATACCGACGTATGACACTGCAGCCACCAAATATTAATTCAACAATTTATATCTCAGCACATACTATTAAAAAGTGCCTGTGTATATATTTGGGGGCGTAGGCAAAGGGTGGTACAAATGTATTAGAACTGGATACCTATCATGAGGGGTTGCAAAATCACCCCACGGTTCCCTTGAAATCAGGGTTCATCCACTGCATAACTGAGAACCAGTGAGTTAAGTAATGTTCTCCATCTCTGCCTTAAAGTGCATGGGAAGGTGAAGTTAAAAAAAAAAAACAACAGACAAAAGCAAACTCTCAGTGCCTCACTACCCAAAGGAACTGGTAAGATGATTAGATGAGGATTTCTTTTTTTTTAAGTCAAATCTGGTGTCCTTCAAATTATGTGAATATGAGCTGCAGAAGAAAGGAAAGAGGAATTAGGTAAATGGCTGTCTAACATGAATAAAAATACCCTCTCTTAGTTTAGCCAAAACAAATGTAAAGAGGTCGAAAATCAAGCCTGCTATGAATACAAATCATCTCAGAGAAGAGTCGATACTACGCCTGTAAATTTGACAAGTCCCAAGTCCACGGTACTCTAAATGTCTCTTCATCCCCAACCCACCTACCAGCACTATGTCCTAAGACAGCAGTGGATATAAAGACATGATTAATTTTAAGTGATAAGGTGACAGATGCTCTGTGCCTGGTCTCCAGCTGGAAAAGCCTCTGTATGCTGGGCACCAGGCTGGTGTCCTCCAAAGGCATTACTGCCGAGGCTACAAGTTACTTGGTGGGTGGCTTGTTTGCAACCTGTTTGAAAACAGCACTGTGAGTCAGCCTGGTTTCCCTGGCTTGCTTCTCTCTTACTGCTCCTCTCCTTCTTCCTCCGCAGCTAAGGCTCAATCTTATTTCTCACCACCATCAAGTCAGGAGAAAGAATTCTTCCCACACTCAGTTCCTTTAAATCTACACAGGATTCTTCAAAGAAAGCAGGGAGTCTACAAAGGATACACTTTTTCGGAGCAGTGACTTAGAGTCAATCAGCTATCGTGTCACAAAATACCCCCACCTCCAGACAAACCTTCTTCCTCAAGTAAAGAAGAAATCTAGAATCCTTAAATATTTATTTTGTTTATAATGCAATACTCTTGGGTTCTACAAAAATTAAAAATATAATGGTTTAAAAGGAAAAATAAATAACCAGAATACATTTCCCAGTTTGCTCAGTGAGCTAATTAGGAAATAGCTATGGCCAACATTATTTAGTCCTCAGTATCTACCAAACATAGAAGAGGAATGCCTTAATTATGTAATTAACATGCCTGGACTATATGTCAGCCAATAAGGTTTTTTGTATTTATTAAATAATATATAAAAACGGGATTTTCATTTTTATTGACCCATTTTTCTGAGTTCAATCCAGCATATTCTGAACCATAAAATCCAATAAACCATAAAAAGCCAACAAGTTTTACCCCTTGGTGGCTTGGCAGGATATCTTAGCCAGTTTGGCTTGCACAAGGTGACAAAGAACGTGTGGATACCCAACAACAGAAGGCTAGTTCTTTTAGTTCCCAGAGCTAGGGTGAGGTCAGGGGCTAGCCATGATGAGTGCCCCTTTCAAAGTGCAGACTGTCATCTTCTCTTTTGTGTCTTCATGTGTAGCCTTAAGGTTTTTCGGTCCCATCCAGCCCTGTGGTTCCACAGCTGCTTATAAAATAATCATTTAGAGGCTTAATATTAATTGCAAATTATATGGCTTATGAATCAGGCTTTTTGCTAGCTAGCTCTTATAATTTAACTCACCCACAGCATTCATGGCTGAGAGAGGATCAGGGAGCTCCCTCCCTGTGTCTCTTTTATAAGGGCACTAATTCTCCTTAAAAACTTCTACCCCATTTTGTGACCCAATGCCTCCCAAAGCATCCCTCCCGTGATACTATGTTGCTGGGGACCAGGATTTTAACTTAAGAATTTTAAGGTGATACAATCAGTCCTTGAAGACAGCACTAGAGCCTTTCGGATTCCCACCTGCCAGTTTTACCCATCTAAGTCTCACTTATAGAGTACTCTAGACCAACAAGTGTTATTCCTAACCTGTATGCTTTGTCCACTAAACTTCTTGGGCACTTCCAACTCTCTTTTATAGCTTACACTTTTTCAGCCTGCCACACTAACATTTTTCCATCGCTTCATTCAACAATGATAGCAAAACGCATTCATAAGGAAAATGTATCTCTGTCTCTTACTGTCTCTTAAAAGTCCATTCCATAGGAAAGCTGTTTCTAGGTACCTGGATAAAAATGAAGGTGGCCCCTTGACATTTCCTTACTTCTAAAGGTTGATGCAAGTCTCAAACAGGCCTCAGTAGAGTCATTAGGTGACTCAGGCCTGGTGATGTCGAGATTCAGTCTTGCTTTAAAATTGGAACATGAGCTGCTTTGGAAATTTTGTTTTATGGCTTTATGGCTCACTTGGAATATACTATCAATTTACAGCCATTTTGCTTCAACAGAAACTTCCGTGACAACGTACTTTGCATTTGCTTCCTTTTTTCTTTTTATGCTTCTAACCTGTAGGAGTTATGCTAGAATTCTCCACCCATCACTGTTCTTTATATCAAGTACAGAGCAAGGCGGATAGAACTTATCAACAGATTTTATTCCAATAAAAACAAAATTGACTTGTTTTATTTTCTATTTACCAACATGGACCATATACTTTCTCCAAATGGTGGCAATAAAAAGCCATATTCTATCTACAGGGATCTCACTGGAGGCAGAGTGATGGACGACAGTTCATCAGTAAAGCTCCACAGACTGTCTTTTGGAAATATTAAGCCCTGCCTTTTTTGTTGCTGTTTTGTTCTGCATTCCCGTGGTATCCCTCCCGTATTGTTTTGTGAATTATTCCCACCAGGTTAGACATCCTGGTTTCTCATCTCTCCCGTCTCCTGCTGTTAATGTAACTTCACTGCACAATTTCCAACCCACTGCTTTATTCCTCCCAGCTGTCCTCATCAATTCCACTCCACCAAAACTCACTATCCTGTGTAAACGAAGCTCATCCAAAGCTGCTTGTTAGTGTGTGAAAACTCTCTACCTCAGGTCTGTGCTCACTTTCCAACAGAAATTAAATGAAGGATGAATGTCATATATCCTTCGCTGGCCTAGCTACCAAAGGTTTCCCTTTCTCCTGTTCTTCACACTTGGAGAGCAGAGACGAGTGAGTGAGAAAGAGCCAGCTGTCTGTCCTTCTTCACCATTCATCTGGCTCACTGGTGTATCCGATCCACATGGACCATGCAGGACAAGTAAAAGTCATTCATGCTGTAGCCCTACTATGAGTCACTGTTCCTCCACATGTTATTATGCCACACTCACAGAATCTACTTTTTGCCTTCTTGAAACGTATCCTTAAATGACTTATCTCTGAGACCCAGGAAACGTTTTCTCAGGAACATCTGACCCATCATCTATTCCAGCAGACTATCATCATTTTTCACATCTTCAAAAATTCTGTCGATGTGTCTCCTTACTCAATGATCTTTCATTGATCAACCTTACTCACAATAATTTTACATTTGGGATCCTTGACTGTAGAAACAAGCCTTCCTATATTGAGGGTAATATTGCTGAGCTTATATACAGCAAATAAATATGGAGAACTTCATCTGTTATCTCTATGGAAATAGATGGTGACAGTGAAACTGTTACTCCCACATTGCACAGTACCACGATTACTACCATTAAAAAATGAGCAGTCAGCACGACATGGACAGCCTTGAGTACTTTCAACTCGCAGAAATGCCCATGGCCTTTGTAACCCCTCCAAGCACTACTCTTCTTTCAGTGCTCACTTTAATGCTAACCTACTGTGTAAAAGCTTTCTCTTCTAAACTGGTATGAGCTGAGTATTGAAAATGGAGTTTTTCAGCACTAAGAGGTCTCCTTTTAAGTAAAATATCAGACCATACACAGTTCTTGATATTGTCACGGTATTTAAATGTGACAGGCACGTAAATCTAATGTCCACTAACTATATTTTGCTTAACTGATTGTCTTTCCATCATTGCTTAGCTCTATAGTTTGTGACTGAAGCACAAAAGTCTCACTGAATGAAGTTTTAACAGATGTTAAAAAGCATATCTGTCGTGGAATATTAAAGATGTGTTACATTATTTTATGCTGTGGAATATTTGTTTAATGCTGCAAAGATATGTTGCATTCTTTTATGTTGCATTTGTTTAACTCTGTAAACCTGTGTTACTTTGCCTGTCTAAAACACCTGATTGGTCTGATAAAGAGCTGAGCGTCCAATAGCTACACATGAGAGAAAAATAGGCGAGGTGGCCGGGCAGAGAGAATAAATGGAAGAAGGAAGAAAAGAAGAGGAGAAGGAGAGGAGGATGCCAGGGGCCAGCCACACAGCCACACAGCCAGCTACAGCGTAAGAAGAAAGAAGGGTATATAGAATAGAGAAAGGTAAAAGCCCAGAGGGGAAAGGTAGATGGGATAATTTAAATTAAGAAAAGCTGGTTAGAAATAAGTCAAGCTAAGGCCTATTCATAAAAAAGAATAAGTCTCTGTGTATTTATTTGGGAGCTGGGTGGTGGGCTCCCAAAGAGCAAGAGCAAAGAGAAAAACAAAACAAAACAAAAAAACAACAACCCAACTACACATAACAAAATTTAAAAAAAAGAAAGAAAATGGAATAAGGATATGGAAGATGTTAAGAAAGCCTATTAATATGGATAGTCTTTAAGAAATTAATATTGGTCTAATATAAAGAAAGCTAAACTCCAAGGGCTAGATAAACAGGCAAAGCTTTAAGAATCCATATTAAATAATTTCCACATCTAATGTTTGAATCTGATGCACATAGACATAGCTTGATTTGCAGATAGGCTACATTATTATCATCCTTACACCATCCAATTAATTCTTTATGTGTTTTGTATCCCGAATTAATGGTCTTAGGAAAGAAGCCCCCGACACATCAACAGACAGACTGTAGCAACTAGAAAGGCAGCAACACAGACTCACTGAGCCTTGAGCTGAGGCCACGTGGGCCATAGTCCTCTAGCCATGGGCCTCCATGTAGCTACAAACCACCTGGACACAAGCAGGAAGTCCATGTAATGACCTCGACAAGAGCCACAATGAAATGCCACTGTCAAGTCAAAAGCCATTCACCAGAGCACTGTGCTGCATGAGAACTTCACCGTGCATTTGAGAAATTGGTCCTAAGATTCCCACATTAAGGTGGCCTCTGGCTGCCTGTGCACAATTAGAAAGCAGCAACTGTAGTGAAGCTACCCAGAAGCTCCAAAATACTTGTGGGATTACTGAACTGACCTAACATTCTACAAGTGATCTGTGATAAAAGAAAAAAAAAAAAAAGACACAATCTCTGCCATTTTCTTTAATGTCAATTGAAAGACACTTGATCTTTAAGTGGTAAAATCCAAATTTGAAAAATCAAAACCCTTCTTGACCAGAAACTTTAAATTCTGAATAGGCACATGATTATGAACTAAATATCAAATTTTTTCACCTCCTTCCCTGACTTTAAATTTCACAAGACAATTTTGTATGCCCTCATACTGAGCCTCATCACCCATCAGGACATTTAAATTAAAAACATCAGACAGACAGACTTGGCTTATGAATTCATTTTCATAATGTTCAAATATCCACATCAAGGCTCTGTGCTGACAAGTGGTCTTTTTTTTTAAATAAGCATATTATAAGCCAGCAGGAGTCATCTTCCTAGTTACATTTTCATGCAAGAATTAGAGATGACGAGATTCCTAGGTCAGTGTAATCAGCTGCAATTTAAACTTATTTTTCAGGACTTATCAGCTTTCAAAAATGGATTTTTCATGACTTCCAAATAGGACCAAAAGTGGCAGAAGATTAAAAGGATGGCATTCTGATGTCTGCCTGATATCGTTCAGCCTCTTATCACGAAGCCTATAACTGAAGTATAAGGCAGTTAAATAACAGGTTTATAAAACATAGAGTCTACAAATTTTCCTCTGCCCCTCACCCAGCCTAAACTTTGGAGTCAGGAATATTTATTCTGTTTACTCCATTCAAGCGTGAGTTAGGCTCCTCATGCTGAGTTTCCTCTTTAACTCCTCCCTTTTCAACATGGGCATTTCATCCACATGCCATTGTCCATCTCTCTCTGCTCTTGTTAGGCATGGATACCAGATGTTCATAGTATAGCCATAGCCATAGACATGCCATGAAAAACCCACAACCTCTGTATGTAACTTTTCTGAGTCTAACAATCATCCCCACATATGAACCATTTCCTTGGCATTAATAGGTGACTCCAGCCCTCACCTAACACACTTCCTGCCACTCACACGTGACTTTAAAGTGAACTCAGTGAATCATGACAATTTGGGACAAATCAGCAAAAAAAGAAATTCTTGTTCACCCATTTGACACAACTCAGATGTAGACAGAGATTGTCAAGACAATGGCTGATCATTCTTTCAGTGATGAAAGGAAACCACATTTGACTGAATACATCCAAAAATTAGCCTAGATACTTGCAGTAGTTACTTTTCTGATGCTTTGATAAAATGTTATGACCAAGGCAACTTATAAAATAGTTTATTTAGGCTTACAGTTCCAGAAAGTTAGAGTCCATAATCGTGGTAATAATATGGCAGGCATGGAAGCTGGAGCCGAAAGTTGAGGGCTCATATGTTGAACTTCAAGTATAAAGCAGAAAAAGAGAGAATTGGAAAGGGCTGGAGTCTTTAAACTCTCAAAGCCTACCCCCAGTGATTTATTTCAGCCAACAGAAGCCATATCTCCTAAACGTTCCATACAACCTTACCAACAGAACCAATGTTCAGATACCTGAGTCTATGAGGGGCACTCTCATTCAAACCACCACAGTATTTACTTGACAATTAATTGTACACATAGATTATCATAATGTGATATTCAGTATCAATTCTTTAGGTCAGGTAACACGATCATTGGGGGTGTGGAGATGGTTCAAAATCATGTACAAGCATTAGGAACAGAGTTTAAACGCCCATAATCCAAGTAAAAATCTGGGTCTGGAAACATTTGTAACTCCAGCTCTGTGTTGGAGGAGGGCAGACAGAGACAAAAGGATCATTGGACTTGATAGCCACCAGCCTAGCTCCAGGTTCACTGAGAGACTCTATCTCAGGGGAATAAGGTGAAAAGTGAGAGAGTAGAACATCTGTTCTCTTCTGGCCTCTGCATGTGTGCATGGGTATTTAAACCCACATACACTGTACACACACAAATAATAATAATAATAATAATAATAATAATAATAAACAATGGCAACAAGACAAGATACTCATAAGTACTTATAAGTACTTACCATGTACCAAAGATTGTGGTCATGTCATTTGTGTGTGTGTGTGTGTGTGTGTGTGTGTGCTGTGTGTGTTGTGTGTGTGTGTGTGAGAGAGAGAGACAGAGACAGAGACAGAGAGACAGAGAGAGACTGACTATACCATATCATTCAAACATATGTACATATTTTATGGAAACAAACACTCTTGAAATCTCTACAGCTTAAAACAGCAGTGATTTATTTATGGCTCATATCTTTTGGCCAGTGCAGACTAGCTGGGGCTGACAGTTCACCACAGTCAACCCTTGGTTCCATCATCCCTAAGATAGAAGGGAGATATAACAATTTGTACACTAATCTGTGAAGGCCAGAAGCATATACATTACTTGAACAATAAACCAGTAAACCAAATGTGTGATAGAACCTAGAAAGTCTTCTAAATATAGTTCAGAGAATAGCAACGAATGTTTAATGTACTAGAATACACAATAATTAACACGATCTATTTGACTAGTAAGGAAACTAAGAACCAGTAAGTTAAGTAACTTGCCCATGGCCACAAGTTGTTAGGTAGTAGACATGACATTTGAACTCAAACCTTCTGAGTCTAAGTCTGTACACTTAATCTATGCCTAAACTTTGTGCTAAAAATGAATATTTCAGTTACCTACTAAAACTGTGGATAAATACGTAAAAAATCAACAGTTAATGTACCATCCTGTCTAATTTGAATTTCCAGCTTCTTTAGCAATGTGCAGAGTAGAAAACTTCTCTAGTTATCTAGAATTCTCCAATTTATCTATTCTTTAAAACTTCTCATTGAGCCAATATCTTGCAATATTTGTGCTGCTTGGGAAATGCTTGGAACCAGATGAATATGTCTGTGTTTTCCATTGCATGCAACGTATCACTCTAACTCATAGCATATAAATTAGAAAACCCTTTTATTAAAAAAGTAATGTTATTGCATACTTCAAAAAGTTACATTCTCGGTCTTCAATATTCAAATAATGTCTTCATCAACTGTTAATCTTTATCAATGAACTCTAAAACTTCAGCCATATAATGTGTCTGAGAAATAGCTTAGAAATATATACTGCACACATATTTCCCTGCTGCTTGTGGTCTGTTTAACCATTTGATACCGTACCTTGTAACATTTAGGTATACCCTCTAGCTTCCTAAGCAAAAGGCTGAATTTTAGTGACTTCCTCACTGGCCAGAGTTCAGGCTAAGCAATTAGAGAATAAAGTCAAAGAAATCTGATATGAAAAATGAATTTCATCATTTCAAGCAGACATATTTAACTGGAAGTGTTTTCCCTTTGACATATTGATCACTGGCTGCAACAATATATGCAAAAAAACAAACATACAACAAAAAAAACCAGGCACAAGTAGTAAAAATACAGGAAAAGAAGACAACAGATAGTCTATTATACCACAAATGTTCTTTCCAGGGGAAATCCTTATATTCTGGTTATGATGTGAAGTACCTGGCTTGCTCTATGAAGCCTACTTGTAAGGTAGACTAACAGAAAATTCTCAGAAAGTTTTAAATAAGTCATTAGCCTTGGGCCATGTCCCCTAAGCTTGTTTTTCTTCAAAATGCTTCTAGATGTATAGTGTCTTTAGTTGAGTAGACTAGAAAAAAAATGTGAGTTCAGGATAAAAACATCAGTGTCATTGTCCAGACTGCTTAGACATTTTTCAAAGCTTGCTGTTGTATAAACAGAGATCTAAGGCATCATGTTTTGTCTTAGGGTTTTTATTGCTGTGAAGATACACCATGACCATGGCAACTCTTACAAGGAGAACATTTAATTGATGGGGCTTGCTTACAGTTTCAGAGGTTCAGTCCATTATCATCATGATGGAGAACATGGCAGCATTCAGGAAGACATGGTGCTGGAGCTGACAGTGTTACATCTTGCAGACAACAGGAAGTTGACAGTCATACTGAGGGAAGCTTGAGCAAAAGAGATCTCAAAGCCCCCACAGTGATACACTTCTTCCAACAAAGCCACACCTTCTAATAGTGCCACTCCCTTCGGAAGCCATTTTCTTTCAAACCACCACATGTTTGTTATATTTTTTCATTTCTATTATCATGAAATTCTTTGAATATCCATTTTTCTATTTAAAAAAAAACAATACTTAGCAGAACAATACCCAGGCAAATTCTTTTTTGATCTATACTGAGGACTTAAATTTTCTCAAAGGTTTCATTCTTGATTACTTATATGTCAAAAATATATGCCATCTAATACACATTTCATGTCAAAATATACAGTGTAGGCAAACCATTTCTCTTGCCTGGAGAACTGATCACTTAGTACTTTGAGTTTCTTACTTGGTAGACTATTTCCATGAATAGAGGCTTACCTCAATCTATATATCATACCAAGAATGATGAAGGGGTCTATGTTTCAGCTCAATAAAGTTTATCAGTGTGTTTAAATGTTATGTTTTCATTCATTATCCTTTTTTACCTTTGAGTTTTCTTCTTTTTTCCATTCAACTTCTATGGCCAATACTATTTCAGATGCATTGGCATAAATTGTGTAAATGTTAATTGTTCTGTGACTTTGAATTCACAGAGATCCAGACTGATCTATTCCTTCCAAGAGTTAAGATTAAACGTGTGTGCCACCACTGCCTGGCCTCCATGTTTAATCTAGTGGCTGGCTCTGTCCTCTGATCTTCAGGAAAATTTTATTTGTTAGAGTACAAACAAAATATCACCACACAACTCAATAACTGAACATGCTTTACACGTGTTCCTTTTATTTGGCCACTTTACCATACCATGCTTTCACATCTCCATCTGCTGTCTCTATACCCTTTTATAAGAAAATAAAATATCCCAGAACAAGGTTTGTAATTCTTCTAAATAACTGAATTAACCTAACAAATGTTTTCTATTTATATGGTAAAGATTTTCAAAGAGTGTCTTGGTTACTTTTCTATTACTTCAAAGTTACACCATGACCAAGGCAACTTATAAAATAAAACATTTAGCATGGCAGCAGACAGGACCAGTACTGAGAACTTACATCCTGATCCACAGGCAGAAAGTAGAGAGTAAGAGCTAACTGGGCAGTGACACACCTCCTCCAAAGTCACACCTCCGAATCCTTCCCAAACAGTTCCACCAAACATTCAAATATATGAGCTTATGAGGACCATTCTCATTCATACTACCACAAAGACATAATGAAATTGAAAGGGAAATCAAAGGTAGTTAGGTCATAGTTGAATACATTAACTCTGTCATCTCTATTCTAATCCAGCCAAAGAAATAAAAACATCTAACAATTCCTTCTCCAAAAGGGTTATAGACAATCCTCATAAAAAGATATTTAATATGAAATTTGGAAAAGCAAATTTTTTACTATATTACCTTTTCTATTTGTAATTTACCTTATTTAAAGAAAAATTGTATGTAATTAACTACAAGGTAGTCTTTATCATGAAAATGGGACTTGCCAGCAAATACAAACCCTAGTACCAGGAAAAGATTACCCCTTTCAGTGTTATTGACCAATGGGGTCACATAGACCCCCAAAATATTACAGCCTTTTGCCATCACTCTTGGTTACCTTCCAGAACTTGACAGTAAGACCCTATTGCTGAAAATGCCACATATCTGAATTGTAAAACATGGAGAAATCAAGTTGGTACTGACATGGAAGCTTCATCCTTACTGGGTAGGAAAGAATTAATATGATCAAGATTCACAAATAAATAACAAAATATTAATTTTTTTAAGTGTTTAAGGGAGAAAGTAAGTCTCACTGTGTTTTTACCAAATCAAATACTCAGTAGTAGAGGCTCCCATCATAGACTGTAGATGAATAACTGTAATAGCCCAGTTCTTAACTCTTTAAGTAAGGAAAGTTACCTATCACGGGACCCAAATACTTACTCCTCATCCTCGGCATCATAACCACTTTCTTCACTGGCTTAATTATACTCTTCAAAGAAGATTTCAATATTTATGATGCTCACCAGTCTCACCTCCAATTTACTCTTAAACTTGAGCCAATATAACACAATTCACAAGGGACAAGTCACCACCTGTCATTCCTTCTCTTGTCTTGTAGACTTTACTGAGTCAGTTATAAATTAAAACTGCCTGTCTAAATGAGTACCTGCTCAGAGGAAAGTGTTTAGATTGGAATGTTCTG
>CABHPQ010134069.1:1086-14852 GCA_902168405.1 Peromyscus aztecus
TGTGGTGACCCCCCAACTATAAAATTATTTTTGTTGCTACTTCATAAGTGTAATTTTGTTCTGTTGTGAATCACCTGTGTTTTCTGATGGTCGTAGGTGATCCCTGTGAAAGGGTCATTCTAACCCCCAATGGGTTTGCAACCCACAGGTTGAGAACCCCTGCTATAGCTGATCTGCAAGGAACTCGTTCAACAACCATGCCAGTCTGTAAAGTGATGACAGCTGCTCTCACTCTGTGGCCTGCAATATTATGATTAACAGTATTTCAATAAATTTTATTAGTGAGTATCAATTATACAGAGTGAGGGGTTTTCTTATGACCTGTCCATTCATGAATATACTACATTTGATCACATTCACTTCTTTATTACACTTACTCTTAGACCCCTTCCTATTTCACAGTTCATAGACCCTTTGATTTTTATGCTTTCCTCACACCCCAGATTCTAACTCTGGGGAAAAAAACCACATGATATGTGTCTTTATGGGACTGCTGATTTTCTTTAACTCAATGACTTTTTGATTGTAATGTAGTTGGAGAAAAGAGCAAAGATGTAACCAAAACTTTATTGTGATATTCCCAGCTGGCCAACTCGTTTTCTAACTTTGGATGATAGAAACCAGACATTCCCCTAGAATGATGTTTTAGATGTGATGTGAGAATTTGGAGAGTCATAAGAGATTTACTGAGTAAAGGAGCTTGATCTATCTCTACGGTATGTGTAGTAACTAGTGTGAACCATTCATGATGATGTCATTTGTCAGCTCCTGGCTCTTTCCCTGTAGAGACTCATTGGGGACAGTGGTGTTGTTGGCTAAACTCTTCCTTATTGTCAGCAACACTGATAGCTCTGAGGAGCCGAGCTGCTAAGCTGGGGTTGACGCTGTGCTCCTGTACTTTCTGAAGAACAGCTGGTGGCTGCTTCAGAGAGTTTAAATCTTTCCTTTCCCTTGTCATCCTTGTCTTCCTCCTCTACTTATAAAACTAGATGCCGTTTCAAGTTTCTAATCATTTAATTAAGACAAGGCAACCCTACCAATGTCACTTTAAATGTTGAATACATAGTTATCCAACCCTATTGATTGTATGAAGAGGTGAAGGGACAGGAATGGGGATAGTGTATAAACGTATTGACAGTGTCTTCTGTGACTAGTGAATGTTAGCATTTGTCTTAACAGAGAACAATGTTGCTGTCTTCTCTGTACAGTTTGGTATATGTAGGAGAAGATGGCGGACAGGTAGACTGGGAGAAGAACTTACAGAAAAATGTCTGCAGAAGAAAGTTTTGAAATACTGTCTTCCAAAGTTATTAAACTTACCTGAAAAGTTAGTAAGTAAAATCCAACATGTGAGTCTGAGCTAACTTCATATCCCCCTGCCTCAGATTCCATACTTTTAATGCTCTGATTGCCCCTTCCTAACTCATTCTTCACTATTTATATGTGGTGACTGAGTCTAGCCTTCTTGTTCTGCACCCTAGAAAGCACCACCTGGGACCACACAGGTGAGGCCTGCTACATACATTTGAATCAATGCTTGCGACATGTGTTTAGTTCTCCCTTTTTCCTTCATATGATGATTAAGAGTATGTTTTATAAAAAAAAAAAAGGCTGCCAGGTGGTGGTGGTACACACCTTTAATTCCAGCACTCAGGAGGCAGAGGCAGGAGGATCTATGAGTTCTAGGACAGCCTGGTCTACAAAGTGAGTTTCAGGACAGCAAGAACTGTTACACAGAGAAATCCTGTCTCGAAACAAACCACCCACCCAATCAACCAACCAATCAACCAACAAACAAATAATGAAAAGGCTGTAGCATACGTTCTGTGGGAAGCAAAGAAAAACAGCACTGGAGAGACTAGATGCCACTCTGACCAGAATCTGTCCAGGGAGAGTAGCCCCATTCCCAGTGGGAAGATGACAGGTACCAAAAGCAGAGAATGTAGGTCAAATCTGAGATTCTCCGGGGGAAAGAAAGATAAAGGAGAAAATTTTATGCTGAGAGGGATCACTGATGGCCCAATGTTGTTAGCACTTACTCTGAGAGACAGGTGTTATTTCTCCATGCTTCTAGAAAAAAATTAAATCTATGATAAATAGAATACCCTGACCACAGGACTTGTTAAAGGGAGAACTTGGACAAGAATGAAGCTTCTTTTGCTTCTCTTCTTCTTTCTAACAAACCTGTAAATGTCTGAGGAAAGTAAAAACAACAACAACAACAACAACAACAAAATATCCAATCCCACCCCTCAAAAATGGAAATGGGTTTAAACACGGCAAAATAACAATGAACTAAAGAAGGAAAAATAACACAAAAACATGAGTTTAAGACAAAAGGATGGTTGTGACACACAAAGAGGTATGGTATCTAGTTAAGAAAGAACTTTAACAACCTGTTGGATAATCCCCAAACTTTCTAGCTGCCCTAATTACTGGAACCAAGAGGAAAGGAAAGACCTCTGAGTCACAGGACTCAATCCAGTGATGATAGCCTGGATGGAATATTTCCTACTTTGCAGAGTCCCCATCCAGCCTGTTATGGACGCATTTGCATTTATGTTAGGAAATTCTTGGACCTGCTCATTATAGCAGATCCATTTCCCACTGGGTGAGGCAAGCAGTCCTATAAATAGAGTCTCAGTGCTTGGTTGCAGTATTCTTGGTACTCAGCACTGGTCTACTCCAGAGAACCTGGTGAGTCTGATTTCTTGAGTTCTTGAGAAGGTCTGCCTTTTGGGTATTCTCATGTGATGAGTTTAATTTAAACACAGTAAGCTTGGTGGGTCCAAACTGATCATGGGTTAAATGTGACTGTAGATGCAAATTTAGGAAGGGAGGACAATCATGTACTGTGCTAACTTGACTTATGTTTGTTTGAACTATAATTTGATTTCTACATGGAAAAGCAAGAAAATCAAGGAAGTTTTGATTTGAGATCAGAACAAAACAAAACATGCATTTTTCTTTTATCCATATCTTGATGGAATACCTTTCAAAGGCTTATGTCACAAGCAGGTGATAGACCCACCTGTTCTTTTCACAGCTATTTATTTGTGTTGCTCAGTCATTCTACTTGGAATATACTAGTGTTAGATGGGTACTGTTTATAGGAATGCCAAGGTTATGAGGATCTTCTCTTCACATAAATAGTATTACCCAGTGCCGTGGAACAGAAATACATTCTTAGGAAAAATGACATGAGATTAAAAAAAAGGTTGGCTAAAGTTATTGAAAAAAAATGCTTAAGTAGAAGAGGAAACCCAGGACATCCTAAAATGAGAGTGGGAGATTTTCATGTACACACAGGTACCCAGGAAGAGACGCAAAGTCTCCACAGTCCCACAAGCCTAGTTTCATTCTCTGCGGGGATCTCTTGTGAACACTCTCATGTAATGTCTTTCAGATCCTGAGACTTCAGCACCATGTCTTACCAACAACAACAGTGCAAGCAGCCCTGCGAGCCTCCTCCTGTGTGCCCACCCCCTAAGTGCCCAGAGCCTTGTCCTCCCCCAAAGTGCCCAGAGCCTTGTCCTCCCCCAAAGTGCCCTGAGCCATGCCCCCCTCAGCCATGGCAGCCGAAGTGCCCTCCTGTGCAGCCTCCTCCACCCTGCCAGCAGAAGTGCCCACCCAAGAGCAAGTGAGACTTCAGGAGTCACCAGGAACCGGGGAAGTGAAGAAAATCTGTTTTGCCTACTTCCATAGAAATGGCCCCATCTTCCTTTCCAAAGCCTGTCGTAGTTGCAGAAGAATCTTCTCCACTCTTCACCCTCCATGTGCCTCTGATGACCCCTCATAGAGAAGGCATTTCTCTGAGGCTGCTTTCCTGCTGCTCTCAAGGGGCTGCTAAGAATGGTTCTTCCTCAGTGTTTCAGTGTCCCGGATTCTCAGAGGGAAGAGCAGCAGCTCTCCACCCTGTTCCCTCAGAGGAGCCTTCCCAGTCTGCCTGTCACCTGGCCAGGGCAGTTGTCAGTTGCCACTGTTGTTTCAGTTCCTGAATAAAGTACCTTTTTGGTGATGGTCTAATAAATACGTTTTTGTTGCAAAAATGATTTTTTAATATTGTATTACTATTTTGGATTATTTCCATCCTTTGGGGGAGGAATTTTAAAATTTAATTCAATGTTGTCTGAGTTCAGTCATCTAAAAGACTAATTCAGTATTATTTCAAATTTATGTTCTTGACCATTTAATTGTTTTGAGGTCCTAATCACTTAACTTCTTAAAATGCTTTCTTTTTGTACAAAGCAGAAACCTCTATCATCTATCTGCCATCTACCTACACTCTATTCAACTATCGTCTATTATTAATGTGCATCTTTAGCACACAATTAGATCATCACCTATTGTGAAGTCAGTGTCAGAACTCAATGCATGATGCAGAGCCCAGTGGTTGTTTGTGGACTAGCAGAAGTAGTTCAACATAATTGTCAACACTGCCACTGTGTGACACTTTCATAACTGCTCATTAAATGTTATTTAAAAACTACATTATTCTTTTCTCACTGCCCCTTTAATTGTTAATTCACCCCATTTCCTATGTAATCCTGAAGAAAATGGGCTTTGTGGAATGTATGAAGTCTCCTGCATAAAATGATAATAATCCTTAAAAATAGGATGGATAGAAGAAAGAGAGAGAAAAGGGTATTTAGAGGTCAAATTGACTCCTCCCCCACCATTCCTTCCTACTTGAGATCTCAAAAACTTCTGTATGTTACCACTTTCCCCATTTTTCCCTTCTGGAAGCCAGGCTTCGCAGAGTAGAATGTTTAAAGGCAGCTGAATCCATGGGGAATGAGAATATTGCTGTGGATGCTCAAGGAAACACCCATTAGTCCAAGTTCTGAGATCAACAAATGACTGATGTTTCATTACAAAGGAACCTCCAATTGAGCTTCTGGCACTGACATGAACCTGGCAGAGCTTTAGGCAAAAACCATATTTTTACAAAGACTTGAAGTTAAATAATTATGTATGTGGGTATAAGGATGTAGAAAGATCCTTTTTTAGTACTAAAGTAAGCAAAGGCTACATAAGTTGGATTCCAATTTCCATATCTCTCATAGTTTTCTATCACTGAGGTAAGCCGAGAGCAGCTTCACACAGCATGGGAAATTGCTGTTTTCTCTAAGAATCATCAAATCACAGTCTCCAGGTTTTCTAAGCTTGTGTTGGAGATCGGACCTGAAACAAAGGACATTTCTTGTGGGATGACACGTTTGCCTCCAATATTTGTATGGTGAGATTCTATCCCCCAGAACTCTAGAAAGCACCTGCACTTAGAGGTGTTGTCTTTAGAGAGTAGACTAATGTAACCTGAGGTCGGTCATATGGGCAGGTCTTCCTCTTGCTGGACTGGTGTCCTCCTGAGAAGGGCAAGGCACAGAGAGACATGGGCCACACAAGGGAGAGACAAGGGGAAGATGGCCATCTCTGGGCCACACTGCAGAAGAGATCATCTAAAGCGTGCTCTTACGTGTGTGTGTCCTTCAGAGCTGTGAGAAACTAATTATGGCTCTTTGAGCTGCTCAGCCTGCAGAGCATCTTACTGGAGCTCAGGTCAGCAAATCCAGCAGAGCTATGGAATACAGTAAGTTCTGAAAAGGGAACTGAAATACTTCCATCCAAGTTCTCATCTCTAATATGTCCCGCAGTACAAAGGCTGATTTGAATCTTTCTATTGTTGCTTCAGATGGAGAGGGAGGAGCAAAAGGCTCAAGAGAGCAGGACCAGGCTCCCTTGCTGGGACTGTGTCCTGCATTGGCATGTGGCTTTCTTTCTAGGATTTAGAGTGCAGACCTCTCTCTGTGCAGGCCACAGAACACAGGTATCTTGGTAGTCAATTATTAAGTTCTTTGGTGGAGTTTGGGGATCCCTCTGCAAGAGAGAGAGGAAGGACTGTAGGAGCCAGATGGTCAAAGACACCAGGGGAACACAGCCCACAGAATCAACTAAGGAGGGTTCACAGGGGCTCACAGAGACTGAAGCGACAATCACAGAGCATGCATGGGTCTGTGCTGGGTTCTCTGCATATATGCTACAGTTACGTAACTTGGAGTTCTTGTGGGACTCCTAACAGTGGGAGTGAGGTCTGTCTCTGACTCTTTTGCCTGCTCTTGGGACACTTTTCCTCCTACTGGGTTGCCTAATCCATCCTTGATAGGGTTTGTGTCTAGTTTTATGGTAAGTTGTTATACCATATTCGTTTGATATCCCTGGGAATTCTGCTTTATTCTGAAGGGAAACAGAGGAGAAGTGGATCTGGGGAGAGGGGAGGGGAAGAGGGAGGGCTGGGAGGAGTGGAGGCATTGGAAACCGTGGTCGGGATGTAATGAATGAGATAAGGAAAAAAAATTCCTTTGGGTTTATGTCCAGGAGTGTCAAGCCTGAGTCATAGGTTACTTCTTATCTCTGCCTTTGGTGGACTTTGCACAATGATTTTCAAAGTGATTGCACCAGTTTGCACAACCACCAACAGTGACTAATGGTTCTTTTATTCCTGTCCACACTAGCACTTTTTTTTAAAGATTTATTTATTTAATATACAGAAGAGGGCGCCAGATCTCATTACAGATGGTTGTGAGTTACCATGTGGTTGCTGGGAATTGAACTCAGGACCTCTGGAAGAGCAGTCAGTGAGTGCTCTTAACCTCTGAGCCATCACTCCAGCCCCACACTAGCACTTTTTGTTACTGACCTTTTGATAGTCATTCTGACTAGAGTGACACGGAATCTCAAAGTAATTTAAATTTGCATTTCCCATGTGATTAAGGATGCTGAACCCTTAAAGGTGTTTTGTCAGTCATTACTATTCCTTTCTTTGAAAATTTTTGGTCTTTAGCTTGTTTATTGATTTGGTTGTTATTGGTGAAATTACTAAGGCCACTCCACATAATTAAAAGGAAGATTTATTTAGTGGGTAACTTACAAATGAAGGGATAGTTAGATGGTGGGTTCTGGAAAAGACGCAGCGCAGTCCAGCAGTGTTCTCTGGAGAACTCCCCTTTGTCTACCTCTCTTGTCCAGGTCCAGGAAAAAAGAGAGCGCGTGATAGTTACCAGATGTAGTGGGTAGCCATTCCAGCTTTGGTCTGGAAGTTCCAACCCCCATTGAGGCTTCGGTAACTATCATGCCTACAAGGCGGGGCCAGGGGAGGGTCTCAAAGCCTCAACGGGGGTTGGAACTTCCAGACCAAAGCTGGAATGGCTACTCACTACAGGTTGTCTTGGTTTATTAATAATACTTTATTTTAATTTCCTTTTAAAATTACGATTTTTTTTTGGTTTTTTCGAGACAGGGTTTCTCTGTGTAGCTTTGAGCCTTTCCTGGATCTCTCTCTGTAGATCAGGCTGGCCTCGAACTCACAAAGATCCGCCTGCCTCTGCCTCCTGAGTGCTGGGATTAAAGGCGTGCGCCACCACTGCCCGGCACGTTTTTAATTGTAATAGAATTACACCACTTCCCATATCTCTTACTTGCCTCCAGATGTCCCCAGCAGCACTCCTTAGAATACCTCCCACGTCTGCCCTACTCTTAAATTAATAACTTCTTTTTCATTATCATTGTTGTGTGTGTGCGTGTATGTGTGTATGTATATGTGTATGTTGTATGTTTGCATGTGTTTATGTGTGTATGTTTATATGTGGTGTGTGTGGTGTGCACAATTACATATCACTAGTTGACTGCAGTTCTTTGTCTTGGTTGGAATCCCATGAAACATTCCTTGTTTCCTTAACATGTCCATTGATATTCTGTTGTTCAATCCTGTTTGTGCAGCCATTTCCAGGAGAGAATGTTTTACTGCAGACTTTCTGGTATTCTGGCTCTGACAATATTTCAGCCCCCTCTCCAGTAGTTTCCTGAACTATAGATCCAGGAGTTAACCTGTATTGATTGGTGTTGGGTTCCCCACAATCTGCTGATCTCTGTGTTGTGTCCAATTGTGGTTTTCTGTAAAGAGAGGCTTCTTTGATGATGGGTGGTAGCCACAAATGTCTGTGGGTGTAAGAATGAAATTTAATATGTAGTTGAGATCCATGCTTGTCCAGTAAAGTGACAGTGGTAAAATTATTCTAAGTAGATTGTGTTCTTTAGTAAAACTACATCAGTAGCCCTGGAAGCCCGCTAGACTTCCAGTATCAGCCATGAATTCCTTCTTTTTGAGTGAGAACTATGTCCATTTAGACAGTTGTTGTGTGATCCAAACATGTGGGTGCCACTGATTGTATCTTTATTCATATCCATCTATGCTGCTGATCTTCATGATTCACAGGTGGTGCAGGTGTGTGTGTGGGGGCTGTTGAATTGGCAGGTTACGTAGTATTTCATGGAGCCATGAAAGGCAGACTGTAGGAAAGAGGATTTCAGGTCAGAAACAGCTGGAGACATGAGAGTATTGTGTCCACAGTATGTGTCTGTCTGTCTGTCTGTCCGTCTCTCTCTCTCTCTCTCTCTCTCTCTCTCTCTCTCTCTCTCTCACACACACACACACACACACACACACACACACACACACACACACACGCAATATGTATGTGTGCAGTACAAATTAATCTGATTCCTTGAGGTTCTATAAAAATCTTTGGTGTTGTTTGTCCCTTGTCCTTCCTTCCCCTTTTATACTGACCTCCCGCTCTCTTCTCGAGTCGGTGATACTTCCTTATTATTCCATTAATCATGTGTATCTGTATGTGTCTGTGTGTGGTTTCAGGCATGTGAGTGCAGTTCCTATCTAAGCCAGAAGAGGGTACCAGATTCCTTTGATGGAGACAAGGAAGTTGCCATCTGGTAGATGTGCGTGTTGGGAGGTGACTTTAGATGCCTTACAGGAGCAGTAAAATGCTCTTAACCACCGAGCCATCTCTCCAGTCACTTGAGCTTTTTTCTTTTGTTGTTGTTGCTTTTGTTCTCTGTGTATTTTAGATAATAATCCCTCAGTGGATATTGTAGGCATATCTAGCAACAAACTCCCTTTGCTATGTCTCATGTTACTGTAGATTTAGTTTTAGGAACTTAAAGTTTTATCCCTTGCTTTGATTTTTAATCATTTAAAAGTGAAATTTTCAATCCTCATGTGTTTGTATAATTTTAAAGTATTCCTCTTCCTGTTGGTTTCTATTTTTTCCATTATGACATGATAAAACACAGAAAGTAACTTATATGTTTGTTAAGTTTTGCTCTGTGTCCTAAAATATGATGCATCTTAGGAACATTACATGGGTTCCTAATAAAACCATACATTTTGCAGTCAGTGTGTAGCTTATTCTGTAGATGTGTGTCACATAAATGAGATCTATTACACAGTTGAATTCTGAATGGTTTTTATTGTTGCTCCTTTTGTGTTTTGGTCTGGAAGATTATCTGTGGGTGACGGTGGATATACAAGAGACTTATTCTTGTATCTCAGTGAATCTCTCTCTTCATGTCTATCAGTGCTTATTTAATGAAATTTTGTGAACTAACACTCAGTACATATAATTACAGCTGCATCTTCTCAGTGGATTGTTTCCTTTATTTACTAATAGTGATACTTCTTAGCTCCTCTATGTTTGGCTTTAGGGTTTCTGTTCCAGATGCTGGTCACCTACTCAAGGATGCCTTCTGATTTTATCTGTTTGGAGTACCATTTTTTCACTTCTATCTGTATATATTATTGTGTTTAAGGGTCTTTAAAAATATCAAAATAGACAGCTGAAACATTTTAATTAGAGATTTTCTTTCAATTTATGAGTATAACTTTATCCTACTGTACATAATGAGGGGTAGTACAATGCATGGAAACATTGGTGAACATTCAAGCCAAGGTCATTGTATTTCTCACCTAAAATACTTTCTTATGATAAAAATTTATGATAAGTCTTTTAGGATAAAAATAGTTATAATTCTTTCTTGTAGAGTTTTTACAATGTAAAATACATTATGGAATATTTTTGCATCCAATTGTAGCTTAGCACTCTTTCAGAAAACTTTCCATATCCATCTCTTACCAAAAATGTTCCCATGGAAACCACTATCTACCTATCAGTCTTTGTGATATCAACTTCTTAGTGTCGAAATATGAGTGAAATTACACAATATTTGTCTTCCTCTTCCTGTCTAGTGGGTGTTAACTTTTCCTCCTGCTGTGTTTGTTTTTTTAAAATTAAATAGTTTCATTTTTTAATGGCCAAATAACAATACATGATGTGTATTAGTGTTTAAGTTAGCCATTTGTTATTGACATTTATATGGAAAGTATATAGGACAGAGACTAGAAAATAAAACTAACTTAGAGAATTTCTGTGTACATGGCCTATCCCTTTAAGAATATACTGAAAAATGAAATTGTTATCATGCTGAAATATATTTTATTACAGTTTGAATGTTTTGGTGATATTAAATGAAAGTTCAGATATTTTCAACAATGTCCTTAAAGATGCATGTGTCGTATGATTTAGATGATACTGTTCTAAAATGTTATATTGCCAAGAATGGTTTTTTTGTAATAGTGTATGATATGTATGGTAAAACATGAAAAAAACCCAATCATGTATTATAAAAACACTGAAGTTTTAATTCACTCTGTCAGTTTTTATACAGTTATGATTCATTATGAATGCCTCAGAAAATCAGTAATTGATATATGTAGCTAGGTGGCAGATTAACGTGTAAGACTGATGATCTGTCTTCCTTGCTCCCTCCCATGCAGTGTGTGTGTGTGTGTGTGTGTGTGTGTGTGTGTGCATGTGTGTGCATGTGTGTGTGCTATATGTGAAAGATTCAGTGTTCTGTGTCCTTTGGAAGTTCACACCGAAACTTCAGTTGTATGGTCTCACCAGCTCTTCACATAAGTGAACTGTGAGAGATTTTTGAGTCTTCACGTTAAGCACCTAAGAAAGAACATGTTTAGGGAAGGTATGATAAAAGGTCCTCTGCTGTTGTACTAACTAGATTTATGTCAATTGACACAAACGATAGTCACCTGAGAGGTGGAAACTTCAATTGAGTAAATGCCTTTACCAGATCAGGCTGAGGATAGCATGTAGAGCATTTTCCAAATTAGTGATTGATGGGGGAAGGCTCAGCCCACGTTTGGTGGTGCTATCCCTAGGCTGGTGGTCCTGAATTCTATAAGGAAGCAGGGTGAACAAACCTTGAGGAGCAAATTACAAAGCAGCGCCTGTCCAGGGCCTCTACATCAGCTCCTGACTCAAGGTGCCTGCCCTGTTTGAGTTCCTGTTCTGATTTCCTTGACAGTTGAACTACAATGTGGAAGTGTTAAGCCAAATGAACCCCTTCCTCCCCAACACGCCCTTTGGTCATGCTGTATCATTGTCACAATAGTACCCCAAATAAGACAACTGTCATGATATGTAGTTTTGTGATCATCCTAAGAGGTGAGTTGGAATAGATACCCAGATAGGTCCTTTGACATAGCACAGAAATGGGCTTATGCACCAAAGAATACCAATAAGCTGAGGCATAACAAATAGGGCATATAAGGTAGGACACAGGAGAGCTTTAACAGAGAAAAGAAATATTGTCTTCAATCAAGAAAGACAACTTAGACAACCAGAGGAATCTTTCTGAAACTGAAAAGACAGGAAGGCCCACTGAGTCACAGCACTTTACAGTGATGATGTCCAGGAACAGATATTTCCTATTTTGTAGAACCCCAGTCAAGCCAGTCACACATGGATTTGCATTTTGGTTGGGAAATTCTTAGACCTGCCCACTGTCAGCTCTGCTTCCGCTGGGCTGGGCAGCGAGTCCTATAAAGAGGTTCTTGGCTGCATGACTGCAGACTCCTGGTACTCAAGTCCTGGCCTACTTTGGAGAACCTGGTGAGTGTCATTTGTTGAGTTGGTCTGTCTTTATGGCCTTGTTATGTGCTGCAATCAAATTTTAGGGATTACATGTGGTGAATTTTCTTTTAGTTTGGTGTGCAGTTGAACACAGTATATTTCTGTTTCATATGCATCTTTTGGTGTCCTTTCCATAGCCTTATACCTTAGCAGGTATTAGAACCTGGGATTTACCTGAGCTGTTCTCTACTCTGCAATGTCAGACAACCTGCTGAGATGTACCAGTAACAAGGGAGGCAGGAATTGGCCCTGACATTGCTCAGGGTTCTAGAACTTGAGGCTGATTGTCGAAGATATCTCTGTGTGAAAATTGCCTTATTTGTTTCATTGGAACAAAATATTTTCTCCTGGAAAATGCATAAAACAAAAGGGATTTCCTAAGGCTAGTACAACATATTGCTGACAGGAAGGAAATGCCAGAATGTTCTAAACCAAGAATAGGGGAATATGTGCATGCCTGGAGAGAGAAATGTTTCTGATGCTCCATGTCTCCATCAGTCTTCTCTATATGGATCACCCCTGAACACTCTCATGTAATGTCTTTCAGATCCTGAGACTTCAGCACCATGTCTTACCAACAGCAACAGTGCAAGCAGCCCTGCCAGCCTCCTCCTGTGTGCCCACCCCCTAAGTGCCCAGAGCCTTGTCCTCCCCCAAAGTGCCCAGAGCCTTGTCCTCCCCCAAAGTGCCCAGAGCCTTGTCCTCCTCCACAGTGCCCAGAGCCTTGTCCTCCTCCAAAGTGCCCTGAGTCCTGCCCCCCTCAGCCATGCCAGCAGAAATGCCCTCCTGTGCAACCTCCTCCAGCCTGCCAGCAAAAGTGCCCACCCAAGAGCAAGTGAGTGCTTCGGCTGTCACCAGGATCAAGAGAGAGAAGGAAATCTGTCTCTGAGGCTTCCGTAGAAACACTCCCATCTTCCCTTCAAAGTCTCTCATGGATGCAGAGGAATCTTCTCCACCCTCCACCCTCCATGTGTCTGTGTTGACCCCTGATAGGGAAGGCATTCCCCTGAGGTTGTTCTACTTCTGCAGTCAAGGGGCTGCTGAGGATGATCTCCACACTGGTTCTGTGTCCCTGTTTCTCAGAGTGAAGACCAGCAGCTTTTTCCTGGGATACTCAGTGGAGGTTTTCCAAAACTGACAGTCACCTTGGTTAGGTTGTTGCCACTCTGGTTTCATCTCCTGAATAAAGTACAATCTGGTTGATAGTAGTCATGTGTTCTTTTTTCCTAAAACTCACTCTGTTACCTTCCTGACATGCTCCTGTTCCTTTATTTTCATTTTTTGATCCCCAGGTCATTCTGCTGTAATCAGGTTTTGACTGCATTTTGGGTCATAACAAAGATTACTTAGTGTTTATTTGCTTGAGAGACACGTTATTTCATTCTGTATAACAACAATTCTCCTTCAGCAAATGCTCACTTAAGATTATGCTGCTCTAATCCTTCCTCTCTCTCTTCAACTGAACTCCAGGATCTTGGCACAGGGCTTGGCTGTGGGTCTCTGCATCTGCTTCCATCAGTTACTGGATGTAGGTTCTATGATGACAATTAGGGTAGACACCAACCTGAGTGCAACAGGGGTCAGGATCATGATGGGAAAAACCACAGAGATAGCTGACCCAAGCTAGTGGATGCTCATAGATTTTGGACTGACAGCTGGGGAGCCTGCATACGATCAGATTAGACCCTCTGAATGTGGGTGAAAGTTTCATAGCTTGATGTGTTTGTAGATCCCCTGGCAATGGGATCAGGACTTACCCTGGGTACGTGAACTGGTTTTGTAGAGTCCATTCCCTACAGTTCAATGCCTTACTCATCCTTGATGCAGGGGAGTGGGGGGAGCGGCTAGGCCTGGCCCTAACTTGGTATGCCAGCCTGTGTTGACTACCCAAGGGAGGCCTTACACTCTATGAGGAGGAGATGG